>BGNK01005506.1:0-19306 GCA_003297005.1 Symbiodinium sp. clade A Y106
AGACATGGCTCGGCCGGGAGGAGATGCTACAGAATGTCTGGTCACCGAAAAAGCGACGTCGAGCCGGGACAGCTGCCGGCACGACGAGTCGCTCATGTCCATGCGCACACGCGTGTGCTCCACAACAAATACTGCAAGCCTGGGGAAATTCGTCTTTTCTGTGGTGTGGTTTCCAAGATCTCATACAGAGTGCCGAGCGGCCGCAGTCGCAGCGCTTCGAGCCCAAGACGTCACCGGTGAAGCATTCTGAGTGCACACGGACCTTGGAGGAGGGGCCCGGGGCAAGTCGCCGCAGGCCGAAGGAGTTCAGGCTGTCCAAACCAAGGCCACCGAGCTGCCGGGACAGCTTCCGCTCCAGCCACTTGGCCCTTGATTAGGGCAACGATCTCTTGGCCTGGCTTGCTGGTGCTGTAGACCTCGCGACACGGCACAACAACGGGACTCCGTTTTCACACAATCCTGCGGAGCCGGAGTAAGATTGAGCAGACGCACAGTGTGACGCTGACAGCGCAAAGAAAATCCCGGACATCGATGACAAAAGCAGCCCAACAGGGATCGCCTTCATTTCGCACTCATCATCGATTGCCTGCGGTGACTGCGCGATACAAAAAGTTGCGCTCATCAGGTCACAGAGCCTCGATCCACATCCGACAGCTACTCCTTAAGCTCACATGCTCGACGACGTGCTCCGCTGGCTCGGGCTGGCTCGAAGCTGTAGTCCTCGAAATCTCGAAATCCACAGACACTAGAATTCGCTCCCATCTAAGTGCCCAGCCGGGTCGGAGGCATGCCACCTCCGGCAGGGGCACCGTACACGACGATGTCTTCTCCCACAGCGCAGCTTCGCATATCGTGAATGCTCATAAGAGCATCTCTCGAGTTCTGGAGGTTGGCAGAGGGACCCAGGCCACCAAGAAATTTGGGGCTTAGGGTGGCCACGAAGCTGGTGACAAGGTGCGGGTTGGTCAGAAAGCTGGCAATAACAGCTCGACCGCCTTCGACCATCAGGGAGTCACAGCCGAACTGCTTGCGGAGAGCATTCAGGGTGTGCTGCAAGGATGCAAAGCCGTCCCTTTCAGGGACAGCCAGAAGGCACACGCCAGGGATGGCGGCCAGTGCCTGATAACGCTCTTGCTTCTTCTCACAAAGTTCATTCTCTGTGGTGACGATCACGAGCCCTGCGTGCCCTGCACCATCAGAGTTCCTCTGCGAGGCTCTCTCCGCGGCTCTCTCTGCAGCTCCTGCTACGAGGCGGGAGGTCACTGGTGACCGTAGCCTCGAATCTAAGACAACTGGCAAAGGGCTCTGACCTGGAACAAGTCGTGCAGTCAGCTGGGGATCGTCTGCAAGAAGGGTTCCTACCCCTATCAATATGGCATCATGCATCGTGCGAAACCGATGCGTCATGGCCATGCTCTGCTGACCACTGATCAGCACCCTCTCATTGCCAGCCGCAGCAATGGACCCATCTAGACTTTGAGCGTAGGTCAACGTCACCGCTGGCAGAGAATCCACGGAGCGAAGGTTGCGTGCAACAAATTCCACCACTGCAGCGCTGTCATCGGTACCACAGCCTCAAGGCGGCTTTCAAATGATACATCCCTATGTCACAAGTTTGCAGTCGCCGAGGCACCACAGGCACCATTGACATGACTGGGCCGGCAAAAGCTTCGGCGAGACCACACATGCTTGCCTTGGAGAGCTGCCTGCAGGGCCCCAAACTTGTGCCGGGCCTAACCATAACATAATAACGGCATCTAAGCATCTAGGCACCCGTCGCTTGCTGATACCCACACCCTCGCCCGGAACTGAAGCGAAGCACAGAAGATACAGTTTCTCTTGGATTTCCGGCCTGGCATGCGGGCTGTCGGAGGGAAGCGCAGCGGGTGTATGCCTGAAGACTTCTACATAAAAAGGTGAAGATGATCGAATCTTTGATGGAGCTTCACAAGCACGATCAAAACCGTGCTATCTCGCTTGCGAGCTACTTTGGGGACCCGTGGCGGTGCCAAGCGCCACATGGCACTACTGAGGAGAATGCTTCAGGCGCTTGGCAAATGGTATCGTGCTACTTTTGATGTCGGCTGCATCGCAGATCTGGCATTATCGCTCTTGGCATCCTGAGCCCCAGGTCCCCTCTACCCCATTCCGGCATTGTCAGCCCCGACAGTAACAGCAATCAGTGGATCCCGGAATCATGCAGTTCCCAGGCTGCTTCTGACAGTAACGAGTCTTGGTTGGTCAAAACTTAGCAGACATGAACGTCAAGCCAACTTTGACACATGCACGAGCAATAGCATCATCTGGAACAGTCGCCCGAAACCGGCTTTTGCTGCGGCATTTCGCAGCCGGTGGTGTGAGTGTCAGGGCACTTTCTCGGCCAACAGCGCAGCGACTTCCAGGCAAGCACCACGCAGTTGCATAGCAGGTCCTGTAGTGCTTGCACTGACCAGCGCCTCGTCACACGAAGCTAACAGACATGAAGTTTCAGTAATGCTGCAGGAAAAAGGAGTGGCTCAAACAAATGCCCAGACAATGCAGAAGGCCTTGATCAGGAGAAGCTGCTGTTGCCACTCATCCGGCACGAGCAGGCACCATGTGTCACTGACACCACGGACCTTTCCGGAAGGCAAGTCTTGCTGTCGAGAAGCCAGCCGAGCTGTTGGCAAGGATGTACATGAATATACATATATCTACATATACATAGTTACACAAATATATGAGCAGATAGATAGCTGGATAGATAGATAGATACACTTTAATGATCCACCGCTTTCTATGGAAAACCCCATCCTATATCTGCTAGAACAAGGCAGCCGCGACACACAGTATCGAGTCAATACCTATCCGGCTCCCTACTGTAGGCTGAGGCTAGGTCGCTGAACCACGAAACCATCCGATCCGTTCGTTTTGCCTTCGTGACTATCAACTTCCAGCAGCATGAGCCCACTTAGCCGGAGGAGGACTGGACGAGATCCACGGATCAAGATCTGCTGATATACTTGGTAATTGGAAGTGCGATGAGTCGAGCCATAGCCAGCTTATGACTTATGTAGAAGCTTGCAAAAGGGGAGATTTATTTCCAAAAACTCATTTAATTATGTGTTATGCTGCTGATACTTACTCGTTGTCGCTTATTGTTGCTCAGATTTGTTTATGTTTGGTTGTAGTTGTATTTGCTAAATTTGCTGATATGTGTGTAGTTGTTCAGGCTTAATTAATTATGATTACTCCTTCAGGTGTCTTTTTATCTGACAAACTATGTAACTATCCGTGCATTCATCGGCCATATCAATCGTTTCGGTGGGTGCGTACATGCGTGCGTGCGTGCGTCGGTGCGTGGCTGGCTGGCTGGCTGGGTAGGTGGGTGGGTGGGTCTGCCCCGCATGCGAGATTTCTTATATCTTACTAGATATACTTGCTACACCATGTCTCCTACGTCAACAAAAGCAACACATGCTCTCTTTGCTTCCCCCCAGCTTGATGAAACCGTGAGATCGTGATGGTGTGATCGCGACCGTCCTACGTTTTCGGCCATGAAGAAGTGCTGAAGTACGACAATCACTGTGCTTACCAACCTGGGAGTACGATAACTTCAACATGGCATCGCGCAAGGCCTACTGCTTGTCTATGTTTCCATGCTGCCGGTATGGCACAACAAGCCTGTCGCACAAGCCTGAAACCAGCTGTTCTGGCTGGAAATGAGCTGAAGGCAGCCAAGGTCGTCGCTCTCCGACGTCCCACGGGCACAGTCAAGCTCTTGTGGACAGCGCTGAACCTGACTTGGAAATCTAGGCGCTGAACCTTGACCTGTCAAGCCACATGGAGCTCGCACGAGCAAGCGTTGCTTTTGCTTGCAGCCAATTGAACCATTTGGGTTTTGGGTCCTATCTGACAGAGGCAAACTCCCGACGAGTGCTGTGCAGGATTGCAGCACCGGTCAGCTTTACATCTGCTCGAATAGGAGCGTTATCAGCTGTCAGTGGGCTTTACAGACAAGTGAGCCACGAATTGCTCATGCCGAGCAGATCAGATCGCTGGCATGGCTCACCAGTATGTCACCTATGGAGCTTCAAGCGATCATCGACCAAGGCTGCCACCTATCAGCCTTGTAAATCATGTTTCTACGCAAGTGTGAAACTGAAGCCACGTTCTCCACAACAGAGGAACCCTTAATCGACTTCATATCAACCAGCTACATCGGTCCTGCTCCTTTTGTGCACCGGCTTGGGCTCCAGTCGACAGAAATTTACTATGGTCATTGTTAGAACCCGGCGGCTGCCAGAGCACCTGGGAAAATCCAGAACCAGCTTGGCACGAAGCTCATGGACGTTTTTCTGTGCGGATTTTCAATACAGACACACGGACTGGAATCTGCTGAACATCCTCAAACTTGCACCAGCTGCAAGCGGCAGAGCGCTCTGCACCGCTGTTCCCCTATGCCTCGCGGCATTCTCGGGATCGCAAAGGGACCCCCTGCCCAAATGCCAAGCGAGAACGAGAAGCTGACGATCCTGACGGTGTCTGGGCTGCACTCGCTGTGGGATACAGTAAGCCTGCACTTCATCCGGCCCCGACACCCTCCTGAACAATCAGTGTGTCCGCATGGCAGACCAATCCTCGCGAGGTAAGGTGGGTCATGCTGAACTTTTCAAAGCTTTCTGAAATAGACAAGCCAATTTGTCTGTGCGCCGAAAGGGTGGTGCACCATTGGCATTGCAATGGCTTCCGCCTCCGGCCAAGAGTGTGGACTTAAGCGCTGGGTTATTGCTGGCTGCCTTTGTGGCACCCCTTCGAAGTACGGGAGCAGGGCACGACGTGGCAAGGATTGACAAAAGCAAAAACAACTATCGACAATCAACGTCTTGATTATTGCCGCACCCAGTCCTTGTGCAACCGTGCATGCATTCGCACAGCAAAGGAAAATTATTCGAAGGAGTGGAACCTGTGCAGCCCTAACAAGCCGTGAAGACGGGAATCCGAGTAAAAACAACTGCGTCAAGCGTCTTCCTTGTGGTGGCCTGCCCTTGCCGGACCAAAGCGGCATGAGTCAGCCTGCCTCCACCCTGAGATCCAAAACTTGACGTCTTCTGAACTCCGGAAAATGCTGGGACTACTCCCAATTTCGCTGTACCTGCAGGGTTGCATCTACATTCCGTTTCCTTTTCAGTATGGGCACTGCTAAAGAGCCATCAACGGATTAGGGTCTCTGCAAAGGTTCATTCAGTAACACTGTTTCTCGGTGCCCTCTGTAAACATGCAAGAAGTTACTCCCTCGCTGCCAGAGAGGAAGTTCCAAAGTCGAAGCGTGGGACCTGCCAGGACTGGACAGCTCGAAGCGTGGCTCTTTTAGCCTGCTCGATTCCTCCCAAAGCTTGCGAGGTTCGGCTCACGGCTCACGGCTCGGGCCCTCCGGGCCCCGCCAGCGGAATCAAGAAAGCCTTCGGCGATCGAACTGCGGGCAACCGCGTCAGCATCACTGCTGGTAGAAGAAGAGCCTTCGTAGAGACTCTCTCCGGCAGCCGTACTCAAGACAGAGCCTGTGACGTCGATTTAACTGAGCTTCACGCCCACCGGAAGAGATGGGCCCCTTGCATGAGGTACAGGACCGAGAGGAGCAGCAAAGCACGTCCAAGCGAGGCTCGCCCAGAGCGAGGAGAAAACTCCGAACCGCCACTGGTGGCTGTCAAGGCCTCAAAAGAATTACAGCAAAAATCAAAACAAGAAAAAGAGCTGCTTGCCGGCCCCTGACGTCTCATTCAACGTAAATGCAGCGGATCCCGGTGCTGTACTCAGAAAGAAGGCAGCCAAGCCTCCGATGCTTCCGACCTGATTCAATCACGCAGCGATCAACTGCGACAAGCAGAATCCTGGCAGAGCAAAACCCAGCCTAGCCCAACAGGTCACCTGCATGGCAGGCAACTGAGGGAACGACGAACGGACCTTCGCGAAGTAGGTCCTGTCGCTTACAGAAGCTGGCTGTCGTTCAAAACTGCGGGTACCACGGACACACTTCTCTAGACTTTGCCACCAGCTCCTCAACTTGCGATTGACCACTGCACCGAAGCAATATGGCACCTGAGCAGAACGGCATGTCCAGTAACATGGAACACAGAATCTCGAAGGAACCAGGAACCAAAGGAACCGTTCCTCAAGGCTCCGCCACGTGACCAGCACACGCGCGCAGCGGATGCCCACACGGAGGCCGAACTCCCGGAAGGCGGCTGCGAGGCGCACCGAAGCACCCAATGCCCCGGGATGGGCGACGAAGGAGATGCCTCGTGCACGGTGAACCAAAACTGAAGAAGTAGCAAGTGGCAGGTATTAAACTTATGAGCTTCCAGACCGGCTCGGCATGCTCTATCCCAACCTCTGTTTTAACTAGCTTGTCTCCTGTCTCCAGCTTAAAAGCTCCGGCTTGGAACCACAAACCCCATGTACCGCACTCTCGCCTAGAAAGTGAAGCGGAGTAGTGAAGAGCTGCAGCGGAAGGGGCAGCAAAATCTGAACCACGTCCTGACTACAACTGTGAAATCAGCTGCTCTGAATGCTCACGAAAAATGGGAAAAGCTTCCGAAACACCGGATCCAGGCTATGGCCAGCGGATTCAGGCTGACAGTGCCGTCTGCCGCAGTATCACGGAGACTTCTCAAGTTTCATCGTCTGAGAAGCTTCAAGACGGCATCTCACACACCATGAAGTGTACCCGGACCCTGCTATCATAGGTCCTGAACCTGGAAACCACGTATCGTTGTGATGCCCTTCTTCCTAAGGTTGCCAGTGATCCTCAGTCAAGGCCGAGGGCTTCGGTGAGCTTCTGAACATTGCACCCGAGGTCTGCAGTTTAAGCCGCATTGCAAGCCTCTCCGCAAACTAGTCGTGGCTTCTTCTGAGCCATAGGAGGGAGGGAAGGAAGGAAGGACCTGAATTGCTCAAGCAGCTTATCTGACCTGGCACCACTGAAGGTGCAACATTCCTACGCCAAGGAGCTTGTCTGGTAGAACGAAGACAACGAGCGAGAACATCAGGTCCCGCGCCACCCATGCCACTATGGCAGCCTGCGGTGCTTGACTTGAGACGGCTCACTGGTGCACTGTATTCTTCCCAAGCGGCTGGACATTGGCGGTAGAAACTGGCAAACTCAGGGACAACAGACACGAAACGGTCGCATTTGTCAGGAAGAGAGTGAGAAGGCCACAAGTTCAGGAACTTGGGCACTAAGGTCGTTCTGTTTCCAAGCCGGGTCCAGGTATACTCCCTGCTGCACTGTTGCACGGTTGTACTAGCCGTATTTCGAGGATGCCATTGCCCAATATGCCATGCAACAAATACGGCGACCGGTTGCTGCTCTATTGACAGGTTTGCCTGTGTTGGCCTCATCCCTTTGCCTGGTCACAGATCTGCCGGCAAGGCCAGTGCACAAATTGCAGCGACTGAGAGAAGACTCCAGAGAGATCAATGTGCACAGCCCAAGTTGCACTGGGGGGCACGAGGCTACCACCAGTCAGGTATGCATCCTTAGCTGGCATGGTCAGGAAGTCCCTTTTGCATCGTGGTCGGTTCATGAAACCCAACATTGCCTTCTTGGAGTTGCGTGCATTCACCGGCCGACCCGACACCCGGGGTGTTTACGGCTGCCTACCATCGAAGGTTTTGCACCAACAATTTGCTGGCCCCTCGTACTTCGTGCATGCCCTCCACTCATTGAGTTCCTGGAACTGTCGGGCGTCCTTCAAGCACATGACGATGCAGTTCACCGTCGTGGTACATAGCCACACCTTGGGTCAACGGACTGCCACTAGGAGACTAGACTTTAGGTCTTGCTCGGCACAGTCGGTGTTACTGCCATTGCCAGGTCACCATAACATCTGGACGCCAGCCCGCCCAATCACAGAGCGTGCGTGTGGCGTTGGCCGTGCCGTATGTCCCGGAGAACAGGAAGCAAGTCCAAGCGACGGCTGGGAGCACAAGCTCTGGGCACCTAGGCAGGCCGTTCCCTGCGGCCCTGCGGCTTAGGCTTACTTAGGCTTAGGCATCTTCAGCTCGCGGGTGCTCCCTGTGTCCAAGCTGCAGAATGCAATCTTGGAACACGGAGCCGAGCACGACCAAGACGCCGGGCGACTCTGGTTTGCCTGCTCCTCATCGCATCAAGCATCAATCTCCCCTTTCATCAATCAGGAGTGGAGATCCATCGAGAGCCCACTCATGGATTTTAAGGTATCTAAGCGCCGGTCGGAGCATGGCCAGATCAATCGGCGCAAGGATAATCGCGAGTCCAAAACCTGCACTACAAATACGCACGTAGAAGCACCTACTAGTATCTAGAATCTAGCAACATCAGTATCGACTGGGGCTGCTGTCCACGCGTGGGTCTTTCATTTTGTGGGGGTCAGGTTCCTCAGCTCCAGGAGCTATGTGGATATGATTGGCTATGTGTGCAACATTTGCCGGGGCGGTAAGGCGGCCTCAAGAGCTTCCTTACTGGCACGTGCAAAGCCTGTACGCACAGGCTCTACCATGTCGCTGTCGTGCGGCTCGATCGTCATCCACAGACCCACGCCGTGGTGCAATGCATGCGATTCTGGTGCAGTCTTTCGTGTGCCTTTAATCGAGGCAAAACGCGCCCGAGCCTACGATAAGTGCAGCGGAGACATCGGCGAGGAGATGCTGCAGAAGCTTGGCTTGCCCTGACAAAAGGCAGTGAGAAATTATTCTGTTTCAGACAACTCAGCACTATGCTTGTGATCGCTGCGCAATGTCACAATATTTCAAGATACTTGGAAACGTCCTTTCTTCGAACATGCAGCTGCTTCAAAACCGCGGCAGCCCTGCCAGTCGACTTGGCCACGGCTTGACATCCGACAAAACAATGGGAAACAGAGAGGGGTCAAGAACCTCAAAATCAGACCAGACGCAAACATGATTGCTTTGCGCAGACAGGCTTGGGCCCTGGCTTCCAGACGACCAGGTGTCTTTCATCAATTTCTGCTGGTGAAGCCCAGGAAGCGGGGTGCCAACCATAGCTGGCAGCCGTGCTGTTCGCTATATCCAAACCTGTCGGTCCTCTTGCATGATGCGTGTCTTGCTAGGCACTGGAGGGATCGGCTGTGAGGCTGCTGCTATCGGACAGCTGCACTGTGATCGCCATTCCATGACTCTGGTGTGGCTTGAGGCAGACATGTGTATAAGGTGCAAGCATCGAACCACCTTGTTACTGCATCCAAATGCTTGTGTATCCTCATGATGCAGGATGCTGAGTTCTGAGGCTAGGGCTTCAGAGGTTCCGTTCGCATAACGGCTCCTTACGCCAGAAAACACAGGAAGGTGATCGGACATGAATTAGCACGCAGTGTGTTCAGCATGTTTAGCCTCTTCAGTCCAAGTTTGAGATCAGCCTGCGAATCCTGATCTTTCTTGCTGCAGCAGGATGCTCGGAATCTCAGATCAAAGCAATGAATCGCCGATATGGCTCGCTGTGGTTGGGTGAAGTCTTTCCTGAGCTTGAACGTGCTGGCACTCGCTGAACCACAGAGCGAGCAGTGCTGCAAAGATTTGCCGGAGTCTGAGCCATTTTCACACCCTGAAACCAGCTCGTTCCAAAACATCAATGGCCAAACCCCCTCTCCAGACCCAAGTCCCGAGCCACAAGCGGGACCGATAAAGCCGTGCCAGCATCCTAGCGCTTGGACCTCATCTCTTCGCAGAGGCTCGATACCCTCTCAACAAACACCTTGAAGGAAGCAGCGGATTCAGCATGTGTGGACTGCTTGTGGGATTCGGAGCGGTCTTGAAGGTCAACATGCCAATATGTGCCCCACACTCCCAGACAAACATCCCAAATCCCAACTGCACTGCTGAGCCAGACACAGTGAAGAAGAGCTTGTACTCAATCAAGAAAGCACCCGACACCCTGAAACGCAAAAGCAGGTGTTTGTCAGCTTGAAGGCGCCAGCATTGATGATACTAGCAAGTCTTCGCAATGGGTCGTCTATACAGGCGGCAACACAAGCAGCACTCGCCAAGCATCGCCTACTCACCTCGAAACCAAAAACATGACACCGCCAGTCAGTTCTACTGCTTGAATGATTTATTCCCCTTCTCCAGAAGCCCGTGCCACTGCCAGCCGGAGCCTTGCTGTGCAGCATCTCCCTCCTGTGCGCAGTTCGAAGCCACGGTTTGTGACGCCTGAGGAACACACTGTCCAAAAACAGACTCGGCTTCGACGATGGCCTGCGGCTGACCAGAAATTGGAAGCTGCGCTCCTGGCAGCCTGAAGTGTTCCGAAGTCGAGGGAGAGCTCTCTGCAAGCCCAAGCCCTGCAACTTTTGCCTGCATTTCACCAGCCTCGGTCGGTACAGACTTGCAGAAAGGCTCTGCCATTTTGGCTCGAGCTTACTCATCAGCCACCAACATTGGGTCGCACTCAGGCTGAATGTACCTGCATGCATTTGCGAATGGCGGGTGCTGGTCACCGGTCGCTGCTACTTCTACAAGTTCCCGAAACTAGCAGGGACTGCTGTGGAAACTCGCCATGCAATTCATAAAATGTACAATGACCAATAAATGCAGCAAGGAGGCATGTTCTCATGCTCCGTCCTGTCCTGCATCACTGGCGATGCTTAGTAGCTTTAACATGCAGCAACCCCGGCAACGTCTATTCCGCAGCTCCTTGCTGTCCCGGAAAGCTTTGACCACCTCCTCCAAGGGCAGGGTCTCGAAGGCCAAGTTGTTGACCTCTCGCCTTGGTCCAACTTGGCAGGGCATTACAACTTGGCACGTTGCCACGAGAGCTGCCGAGCCGCCTTGCCATGTAGAGAACCAGCAGTGATGCAAATGCAGCAGCAGGAGGCCCAAGCCAGATGTCCTGTCACGGAGCTGTGAAGGTCACCACACTCACACGCAGATACCCAGAGAAAAAGGATATGCGTCAGAACCGCGGCGCCAAGTGCAGAGAGTGTCCCGGAAAGAGCTGTGCCTCTAAGGCCGTTCCACTACTGTGTCAGGCTCAATTGTCAATGGAGTATTTTTCTCAAGAAGCTCAGGATTTGAGTTTGCTCAACCCAGGACACACGCCTCCTTCGTGAGGGCTCGAAGGACACTGACCATAAGCATCACCTCTGTCACGAAATGCGTCGAAGAAGAAGTGACTCTTGAAGATAAAATTTATCGAGAGGCATAGATCGCCAGCACAATAAATAGCTGATCCATGGCCTGCAGGCAAATCGGAACCTTCAAAGAAGCAAGAATGGCTCGAGACCTGGCCTGAACCCAGAAAATGCCACCGGTGTCGGGCTTCTTACTCTCGCAGAACAGCAGGAGGTAGCCGTAAACAAATTGGGCGAGGAAGAAGTATACCCAAGTGAAGACCTGTCGCACTGGTCAGGGAATCCGAGAATGCAGCGCGTAGCGAGGTCCCAGCGAAGATCAAGGGCGAGCACGAAGCAAACAAGAAGAAGATGGAAGCCATCAGCAGAGATCGAGCCTCAACACAAGCATCAAGTTCATGTCTATTTCAGCAACCTCCTTCTACGAGGGCTGGACCATTCTGGAGCCCAAGCCATAATAGGCTACATCCTCCGGCTCGGAGTACTCTTTGGCTTCCTCCTCCTGCAACGGACAGCGCCTAGCTCGTTGGTCAAATCATGTCATGGGTGTCCTCAAAGGCACAAACCTTGCGGTAGAAAAACCACTTGGCCTCAGGAGCATTTGAAGCTGGTAAGCGTCTTGACATCAGGGTTCCTCTGCCTGGATGCTTCAAGCTCGTACATGCATAAGGCTGGGATCGGTGCCAGGTTTCCGCTGCGGAGCAGATCCTGACGTTAAAGCCAAGCCAAAGTGCAAACCCGTTACTGATGCAAGAAGAATTCAAACCTGCAAGCCACGGCCACCCGATCATCGAACCCCGCACGGGCCCCAAGATCACACAACCGCTGGCCGTCAACTTCCGAAGATTGTTTCGCAGGGGTCCAGCGGGAGCACCAGCCATCCCAGGATCACATAGTTGAAGTAAAAGTGGGAAGCCGAGGGCAGCGATGCAGCGAGCCTTACGGGATCAAGCCTCTGGGGCCCCTGCCAGGACAAAGAACAGAGAAGAGGAGAAGAAGAGAAGAAGAGAAAACGCCGCAACGGTGGCCAACGTCCCAGTGCTCAGCGCTTCGCAGGCTGATGATCTTTGCCGGCTCCTGCCCGTGGCCCGGGGTGTGACCCCCCGCCACTCCAAAAGTGCTACACGCTGAGCCCGCTCCCCTTTAACTCCTGCATGATGATGATGAATGTAATGGTAAGTCCTCGCCCGAGCGAGGTCACCAGGACCACGAAAAGCCTTTGCTGTGAGCGGCTTCCGACAAGCAGAAATCGTCAGACTTGTCATGGCCGGAACCCCAACATCATCTCCAAAGCCAAGACGCAGGAGGAAGGCTGCAGACCACTGCTGCAGCTTGAGCTGCTCAACGCTTCCAGCTTTAAGGTGCGAAGTAGTAGTGATGATGGCGTGCAGCACCTGAGCACTCGCAGACATTACAAACGCACAACACACATAAAACAACGCACACACATGTCGGCAGGAAACGTTCGGAAGGAAGGCCATGAACATCTTCAATGCCGCTGTCGCCAGAACGCCGGAGAGCAGATTGCCAATAGCAGGGTGGGCATCCACAAACTTTTTGACAATGGGCACCGTGCCCTCAACGAGACGAATCGAAAATGTATACCAACGCCACACCCCCAAAACCCAGACGTTCAAAAGCAATACCCCTCTGCCGATTCGGAAGACGGCCTGGATTGAGCTCAGTGTGGTCCATCCAGAAATGGCCACCACGATGGGGATCCAGAACAGGAACACTGCGACTAGGGCAAGTCTACCTAGCCGTCGGAAAGCTTTCCAATGGCTGCATTTCGTGCGAAGCCACTGGATGTCAACAAGCTGTCTTTAGAACTTTGCGGTGCGCGAATACCCGAAAGTTGGTACAAGGGCATGCTTGTGGCAAGAATCCGAGCCATTTCCAGGAGGATGCATTGATGTCGTCCTCTGCTAAGTTTTCGTACAGAACATCGTTCGAGTCCGGGGCCATAAACCTCGTCCCGCAGAACAAAACTGCATCTGCTGTCGGCACTTCCTCCCAAAGCTTGCCAAGCAAGGAAACCAAGGAGGGGAAGGCTCTCTGATCTCTCTGAAAGACTCACCCGTCTTTCGATGCAGTGCAGGAACATCCTGAAGGCCTGCACATCACGCGTGCATTGCCTCGGCCGACACTAAAACATGACCGGCGCATCATAGGAACAGTCTTGAAGCAAAAAAGGGCACTGTATACCTTCATTGACATCCGCCAGCAACATAAGTAGCGAAGGGCAACACTGTGATCGATGTGCGAAACCCTTCATCGCTCTCTACGAAGATTCATGCCAGATTTTCGGGATCGAGGCTTCAAATGGCTGTGTCTCGGGTTAAATCGCGAGGCTTGCGCATGGCAATGGAACTGCGAATGCCCGGAGCTTGCAATCACTCTATTACGCTTCCTATCACAACCTTCCTCTCCCAAGAAAAACATCCCTGATGCGGCCGCAGCACTCGCGGGACGCAAGCCGTTGTGACAGGATGGTCGTAAAGGTGACAAAGCCTGAAGAAGAGCCAACCTGCACAGGTCACGATTAGAAGAGTCTTTCCAGCGTCTTCTAAGCCGCTGTGAGATACTGAGCTTTTCGGCTGCGAGTCTGGCAGAAGTGAGTTTCAACCCTCATCCCACTTGTAGCGATGCTGCTCGAGCATTTCGTGGTGCTGCAGTCTGGGCCCTTCCGGCAGCAGCCCACACTTCGACTAAATGCCCGCTAGACCCGACAGCTAGATGCCACTGATGAAAGAACAAACGACTCCCTCATGAGCAAGAGGGTGATGCTAGCAATTGAAGCACCTTCTGGTCCGGCCGTGGGCCCTGTGCCGCTGCTTCGATGGCCGCTTGCTCTCGTGCCACGCGGCTCCTGTCAAACACCAGCAAGAGCCTCAAGATTTGCAAGATGGCCAGAGCATTTGTTGAACAATTGGCCTCAGGTGTTTGTGATATAGGGGGGCTCAGCCACAAGACTTCTTCAAGAGAGCGTGCGGGACTTCGCGATGTTGCGCGCAGTAACTAACACCAGCAGTACTACAGTACTCCTAAAGGACGAACAAGCAGACCGTTGACCACTCAGATTTACCCGGAACTTTAGAGCCACTGGCGTGGCTATGCCTTCAACACAAAACAAGCAAAACAAGCCATGCGCCCGTCGCCAGAACAGGATGCTACCGATGCAGCCCGTGCCTGAGATTGGCAATGGCGAGCCTCCACGTGGGGAAATCTCCGAGCGAGCAATCGTGTGGATATAAATCTGTCTTTCCGGGCACTTCCAACACTTGTGACTGAAACTGTGCGGCCGGAGCAGGGAATTCTGATCTGCATGCCCCTGTCTTGACTTGAAGATTGAAGAAACCAGCTTTGCGGATAACAACACGGCAAGCCTATGCTTCTCCAGCTCCAGCTCCTGGCCCCCATCCTCGGTTGCCCCCTGCTGCCTCACCTGAGGCATGCGCATCCCACAATGGTGGCTCGACGCGGCTCGTCACCCGTGGATGCTCAAATGCTTCAAGAGTTGGAGGCCGTCATATGCCGGAAACCAAAGCCGACACCTTGACGGGAAGCTACACCGTTGCTTTTCCTCTTTACGATCGCTGCGGAACGAAGTGAAATACAGATTGTCAAGCCTTCCGAGGCCGCAAACACCCTTGCCCTTCTGCAGTCGATTCAGCTGTAGTAAGTTTCAAGACCTGGCCACAGTTGCTAAACTACCGACCCGCTGTAACCGTGCGACAACCCGTGAACCGAAATTACATCTCACATGCCTTGTTTATGCGATTGGAGAGGACGGCCGCATCATAGCGAGCAGCACGGAGCTGCTGCACCTTGCATGAACTGAATTTTCCAGGCTTGGTCAAGAACCCCGGATGCATAGGCTACGGCCTGCCTACAAGGCCTAGCACAGGGGTGGACAGGGCGTACGACAGGGGTCTGGGCAGGGCTACGGACAGGCAAAGGGTAGGCTGTCGCAGGGGGTTCTTTATGTGAGGATTTGGTACTTGAGGACAATGGGTTTGTGATGATGGTTTAAGGTAACTAAGGAGCACGATTATGATCACACGGCTTTGCAGGTTTCAAGATTTTTGTCTTCTGTCGAGGGGGCGGCTTGCAACAACCCATTAGAAAGGGAGTACTTTCGAAGCCACATTGCCAATCCTTCAAATATCCTACTTTGTGCACCGTGTTTTCCTTCTTGTGTGCACAAACCGCTGGCAAATACGGTACGCTCGAAGCATCCAGAACGAACCACGTAGTCAAGCTTAGGCAAAAAAGCGTTTACCAGGTTTCAAAGGCTAAAAGGTGTTACCTCGAAACTCACGGTGCAATACCAGCGTGGTCACACTCGCGCGAGCTACCTGGTTGAAGATCGTCATTGAAAGGAAACTTGGAGGGCTTTTGAGGTTCGGTGTTGTGCAGAAATGCCGGATCTGCAAAAGACCGTGCTGATGGCAAAGGAACCTGCGTACACGAGAGAAGTCTACACGTACCGTACGTGAGGGCCAGAGGCGGCCAAGGCCTATGAAAGCTTGCTTGCCGGTGAAGTTTCGAAGGTGCGCTTGGGCACAGGCTGAGGAGTTGCGTCATCCTAGGTCCTAGAGTTGAGGTTCAAATGGTCTCTCCAGTATCAGCGAGGGGAAACCTTCATGGATCTTTCTGGCATGGTCGAGATGGTTCCTGTCCAAGGCAGGGTGAGACCGAACAGCTCAGTGCCGGGCTAACTGCGGCAGCCTGCCTGATAGTCTGAACCACGAAGCGCAAAGACGCAAACTTGCAATCATCAAGGCCACAGCAGTACGCAGCAGTTCTGGCTTCCTTCGCTTAATCTGCCCTGATGGCTAAAGATTCGATGAAATGCCGCTGAAGTCTGCAACTTCGATGATTGCTGTCTACATGTCGGGAGAGCTCTTCGATTTCATTGCTGTATGTTACTTCGTATACTACGGGGCGTGTGTTGCCGAACAGTATTCGAAGCCGTGGAAGCCCCGAACACAGCTCCACAAGCCGCCTGTTCTGCGGATTACATAAGCACGCTCGACGGTGTGCTGCATAGTCTCTTCCGAGAAAACCTTGGCAGACGGCGTCGCTGCAGTTGTCGAGGTTGCAGTTTCGTACTACAAAGCATTAAGATAGTTGCGCTTTCTGTCAACTCGCGCATCTCCTTGCAGCATCTACTTAGAACTTTTTCCAGCCCGCGGTTGGTCCCTTGACGACTGTCATCCAATCAAACCCCACTGATAAGCTCGTCACCCTATTCTCACCTCGAGATCTAACTTACTTGCCTTGACCTGATAAATCGGGTCTCCCAGAAGACTACCTGACTGCATGCTCTTTTCCGTCGCAAGAGGCTGTGTCGAAGTACTCCTTCAGCGCACTGTCGGAGCGGTACATCGGGGGGATGTTGCGCACCATCACCGTGGTCGATCGCGGCCTGCCGCGACATGCCGCGACCCTAACAGCACCCTAGCAATGCACGGCAATGGCCAATATAGTCAACGTGAACCCAGACATCGCTTCACTGGATGTTGCGCGCCTAGGCAGCGTTGCGAGCCATTGATACCGGCGCTCTGTGAACCCATCATGTGCCAGCTTGATCCTGTTGGCAAGCAACTTCGAGCTATTGTGCAGATCTTCCTTCCGGAGCTAAAGCAGCAGCAAGTATCCGCAAGTGGCAGCCTTCCTCTCAACAGCCATTGCTCCAAAGGAAGTGCAATTGGCGGAACGCAGGATGCAAGAAAGATATGCAGATTCCACCTGCCCCCCTTAAAGTGATCAACTGTGTGGACGATGCCGAGAACCCGGTGAACTTAAGCTTTGGCTTCCGATAGACAGCTTGGTGCAGTTGTGCCGCTGCCAGGCGCTAATTGTCACCACGAACCACACCACAGCTGCGTGGAACCAGAGCATCCAGCTGTTCCTTTGTTCAAAAAAGGAGTCTCTCGGCTCACAGACGGACGGGCGGTGTTTCTGCGCGCCTGGGCAGGTTGCCAATGTCCAGCCGACTCAAGAAGTCCAGAGTGTTGTGGGACTCACGGCTGGCGACGAAGTGTAGCGGAAGCAGCACTGCTAGCATGAAGGGGCCCAGGATGGACATGATGCGCAGGTTGAGCCGCACAAACTCCTGACCGGGCGCTTGAGATGTTCCCATCTGTCTTGCGTCACGTGTATGTCGGCTTCAGTGGCAACTTTGCACATCGTCACAAATCTATTGATCACTTCTTGCGGGGTTCCCTTTCAACTTGCCCCCCTGCTTTCTCGCTTTCAACCTGGATCTTCCTTCCACTTTGCATCCCACAGCCTTGGGTCCTAATTTCTTCCCCCAGAAACCGCCCTTGCCGCCCTTAGGCACCAGTAGGGACCAGCCATCAACTCCCGCCAAGCGGACTTCGTCATCCGGCCTCAATGGATGATAACGTTCCTTCTTCCTCACTACATGCACATGGGAGCTGCTTCCGATTCTTGGCTTTACGGACTCCCAGCTTCGCCTTCGAATGTGATAGCAAACGAAGAGTTGAGAGAATGAAATCATTACAACCACGGTTGCTGCTTGCTCCGCTCAAGCAAGTTGGAACTAACAGCATCAAGAACTTGGACGGAATACGCAATGCAGCATCAGCCACGTCGTGTTCCACACCTTCCACAAGGAGTCCAGCCAGCGCATCCCTGTAGGTACCTGGATTGGGAAACGAAGGTAAAATAGAATAAGTTCAGCTTCTCGGTGCTGCAGACATGAACAGCGAGAAAAGTCAGCTTTGCATGAAGACAGTGGCCTGAAGGTGGTACTCTTCAGTGGCATCTGTGTCTTTGATCGATTTGCCTGAGTTTTGAGCCAGCAAGGGCTCGAGCCATCTGGAAACTTAAGGATTCCCAGAGACTCGCCTTGCACTCTGAGTCCGAGGCGTTTGGACGATCTCTGATAAACTTGCGGGAGGAGAACTTGCAGCGCTGCAAATGCGAAAATCACTCCTGCACAAAAATGTCGGACACAATTGACATAATACTCTGGAGGAACATGTGTGAGACTAGATGATGTTTCTGCCGCTCATCCTGCAGCACCCACTGTGCCGAGAACCAGGGAGGTGTTGAGTGTTCGCATGTCGCTCTCGCCATTCAGCGCAACGCCCATGACCTGGTCCGGGGTGACAAACACTTCAACCTGAAGATAGCAGGAGATCCCCAAGTACCTGCAATACAGACCTCTGGGCACGGCTTGAGAAATGCCGACACACTCAGCTCTGAATTCTGAAATCACACTGGCGTTACCGGATATTCGAAAACCACAACGAGAAGAGATCCCTTCCGTTCCTTCCCCGCTTTTCCGCGCTTGCAACGCTAGCTTTGCGGCAGATATCATCAATACAAGTGAGCTTGCCAGGGTCTGCTGGAGCTTGCAAGGCTCAAGGCTTACTATCTGCGAAACATCATGGAGTTTAGGCTGTAGGGCCGGTTAAGGTCTTGGGTCATGCTGAGCAATACGAAGCCAGGAACTATCCGCCCACTAGCAACATCAACAGCCCCCATTAGTCCCATTAACAGATTGTGCACGGCATGGATGGGCCAAGGAATTGAAGGTTGAGCTTCCCCGCGATCTTCTGTGCAATTTCCGCCAGAGACCTAAACCTGAAAGGTTTGGCCCATGCTCAAGACGCGTCTGCTACCAGTGCTGATACTAATGCTAGCACGAGTGCATCAGAAGTGCGTCTGTCGCAGCAGCAGTAGCGGTATACCAACAGCAGCAGCAGCAGTTGCAGTAACGGCAGCAGCAGCAGAAGGGATGGCGGTAGCAGTAGCAGTAGCAGCAGCAGCAGCACCACCACCACCACCAGCGGCGCCAGCACTAGCACTGGCACTGGAACTGGCATTGGCGCTGGCACCAACAATAGCAGCTGCAGTCGTAGTAGTAGTAGTAGTAGTAGTAGTAGTAGTAGGTGGTAGTAGTAGGAGTAGGAGTAGGAGTAGGAGTAGGAGTAGGAGTGGGAGTGGCAGTAGCAACAGTAGCAACAGTAGCAACAGTAGCAGCAGTAGCAGCAGTAGCAGCAGTAGCAGTAGCAGCAGTAGCAGCAGTAGCAGCAGTAGCAGCAGTAGCAGCAGCAGTAGCAGCAGTAGCAGCAGTAGCAGCAGTAGGTAGTGGTAGTGGTAGTGGTAGTGGTAGTGGCAGTGGCAGTGGCAGTGGCAGTGGCAGTGGCAGTGGCAGTGGCAGT
>BGNK01005506.1:19344-37806 GCA_003297005.1 Symbiodinium sp. clade A Y106
TGGCCGTGGGTGGCCGTGGCCGTGGCCGTGGCAGTGGTCGTGGTCGTGGTGGTGGTAGTGGTAGTCGTAGTCGTCGTCGCAGTAGTAGTGGAAGTAGCAGCAGTAGCAGCAGTAGTAGCAGTAGTAGCAGTAGTAGCAGCAGTAGTAGTATTGGTAGTATTGGTAGTATTGGTAGTATTGGTAGTATTGGTAGTATTGGTAGTTTTGGTAGTATTGGTAGTATTGGTAGTATTGGTAGTATTGGTAGTAATAGTAGTAGTAGTAGTAGTGGTGGTAGCTGAGACGTAGTAGAAGAAGAAACTGCCTGTATAGCCTTCCACCGGACTTCTGCTCCCTTCCGAGTGCCGATGAACTCGAATCCTTCTCGACGCTGCTAGCAAAATGCTTCTCTGGACAAGGATGAAAGAAAGGGGGCTCTACATACAGCAATGCCCATATGCCTTTCTGGGCTCTTCGAAGATCTCTTCCGCCCTCAGGTGCCAGGACAACGCTTACACGGCTTACACAAGCTTGCGAAAGCTTCCTCGTACGAGTCAGCTGCAGTCGCAGCTGCAAAGGTCTGTGTTCGTGCCTGTAACGTTATGCAAGCTTCGACCTGATCAAGTGCATTCCACCTAAACCTGTACCTGTAGCAGTCACAATTGATACAGTTTTCTTGTGAGAGCTGAGTCTTCACAGATCTGGCCCTGCTGTTGTGCCAAGGCACTTGGCAGGTTCCTGAGCTGTAGTGACAGCAAAAACCCTTTAACACTCGACAAGTACCACCTGCTTTGCAGCAGGCAATTTCATGTCGAACGTAACAATGCCGGTGACACACATAATGCCACAGAGTCTCCAGCGGAACTAATGCCGCATCAGAAGCATTGCTGGACGAGTTAGGAAGATCCAAGTATCCGCGCAATTTATCCTGCCTGCGCAGTCCAACTGCATGCTGGTGGCAAGCCCAATTGCAGTTGTTTCTCAACAATAATAGCTTGAAGGTATTCGAAAGCTTGGGCACAGCTTTCCCGACCTTGGAGCATTCCTGAGAAAGCTGGAGGACGCCGGCTGGAAATCCGGGTTCTGCCTCAACATGGGTGCCGAAGATAGACGAAGGCGACTGCCCTTGTCACAAGCCTACCACGTGGTGGGACCAAACTTGCAGTATAGCTCCAGCAGGAACGAAAGGGCGGGGAGATTACTGTGTAAGCAACAGATGGCAAACACAGCGCAGTATGGCACTACCAGTATGCTTCCAACACCCTGCACAGACTTCGTTGTGTTCCCTGCAGGACATACGCGGTATGCTTCAATCCAGGGAGCAAATTCAGCAGTCGCTGTGGAGCGAGACTCTCCTACACAAGCACAGATATACGCCAGCAGCGACCCGGGTAGCCATCACAGGTATAAGCATCAAAAGGCAGATGTTTGCCTCAGCAGTTCTCTGATAAAGCTTGTAATTTTTTCGCATGCACTACAGGCTCTCAGGAACGAGCCCATCAGCACTCACTACTATCCTATTTAAGGCTACTGGACTACCTGCTTCCATTGGGGGGGACTCTGGCTTATGGGGAGAATCTTCAGATACAGTATAAGGTGGAGTTATCCATCCACATCATGTCATAGACGTTGATGTGCTGAGGAGGAGTTATGTGTCTTCGCGTGTAAGAGCTTAATCTGAAAGATGCTGCAAAGCCGTTGAGCCGCAGCTCATCCTCCGCTGCGTCGGCCCGGCATCGAGCCATGCTTTTCTTCACCTTCCACCCTTCCGGTGCACCCGAGTCCTCGCGCTCCGACGAAGCCCGCTCGGTAGACACCTCGGAGTTTGCAGCACAGCTCAATGACTTAACCACACACAGGTCTTCTTCCAAGTAGCCTTGGCTGCCCAGAGCCCGCGTGCGAGCAGCAGAGACGGGCTTAGCACCAGCAAGCTCTTGAGGCCCATTGCGCACGCTGGCCCCCTTTGGGGCAGAGCGCTGCGGCGCTACATTAAGAAGTCAGATTCTTTGAGCAGAAACATCGGGCCATCGAGGTTCAATACAAGCATCGCAGTGCTGCAGTGACAGCTCCACCCTGTGTCTACCTCGCACTTGAACGCCGATCCCTCAAAACCGAGTAAACAGTGCTGCACTAACCGCTGTCACACGATGAACCGAAATAACCGAAAGACCGACGCGATGGGATCCATACCGGCCTGGAGGCTGCAGGAACAGGAAACTCCGCAACGTCTCGCTTCATGGGTCAGTCAGAAGCTGAAATCGGAATCCCACAGAATTGCGGAGCGTTTGCCACATTGCACATCCCAGTTCTCATCTATCTCGCTCTTCGGCCTGCTTTGATGCTGCATGCGTACTAACCTCCCGAACGAGAGACACCTCCGTCCCCAACCGGCGTCATAGCCGCCGAAGCAGGAGGAGTTTGAGCTAGCAGCTGCGGGCGCGTTTCCCGTCTGCAGATGTGCCTCAAGCCTCTCAAGCTGTTACAGCAGTGTGCACTTCGGCATTCGCTTGGACGCTTGATTGGCAGAGATTGTGGAAACAGACAAATTGCAGTGAAAGCGTCTACACATATGTCAAGCTTCAAGCTAGGCAGTCACAGCTGATAAGAAAGGTCGTTCCAATTCCCCTAGAACGCTAGTCCGAAAGCCGAGGCAGGATGCGGAACTGCTGCAAGAATCGTCCATCAGCTAAAGCCTGCACCAAGCCCCGAGCTTCCACTGAAGAGAAGCAACTCTTTTAACAAGTTCAACCTTTGTCTACCTCGGCCCCTCCAGGAGCTGCGTCACTTGCGGGCGACGCAACGGAAGACGCTGTGACTCGTGGCAGTTGAGCGTATCCACCTGATGACGGGTATGCTTCACAGCCGCTCAACATGCACAATATTGTGCGACTCATCCCACCTGCGGTGCCGATCGAAGGAGCTCCTGACCAGGCTGAACAATGAGTGCAGCTACTGCACGTCGCAGGAGATCCGAGATCGGAGCCTGCGAACATGTATCAGAGAGAGCACATGACGTTTCAGAAGTTTGAGCGTTAGCAATTTGTGTAAGTTTGGCCCCTAGAGTCTGCGTCCAAGCTGTTTAAGTCTCCGCTGTCGCCTGCACAGAAGACTCCGTTAGGACAAGAACTCTACAGACTTACGGGAAAAAGGAAATCCCAGAATTCCGGCTCCTGGTTGGGAGCCCTGCTTCTGCCGGTACATCTCCTGGTGAGGCTCAGCATGAGTCTTCCTCTGAACCCTGGAATGTGATAAGTCTATCCTTGGCCTCCTGTCTGTACGAACGTGCTCCAGGCAGGTTCGGAGTTCGGAGTGTCAGAGTTACAACGAGTGCATGGCTGATGCGGCTGATGCTCGAGGCTCCTGCTGCTTCTGCAAATAAAAATCTACAATGTTGCTCCCTTTGCCCCCTGCAGCGCCGCCCGCAGCATCGCCCTCTGCCGCCACAGCCTTTGGGCCTGGCAACAAACAACACGCAACTCGATCAAAGAGCCTCTTCGAGCTTTTCCCCCTCACCGCCCCCACAAAGGCTTCAGAGCGATTCGCTGCTGCCTGTTGGCCGCTGGAGAATGGCGCTTGTAGAGGGACTGACAGGCCGATTCCGCGCGCGTTGGTAAGCATTCCACTCCTGTGATGAGGCATTTCTACAGCTGATCAACTCCTTCGAATTTCACGCTCTCAGGGAATCCTGCAGGAACGAGGCAGCGAAGTAGATCCAACCCAGAACGACCCACCAACGTGTCGGCAACTTCGGAGTCGTCTCCATGTCCCAAATCTCCTCCATGGAGCGATTCTTGCCTGAGCTTCTCGCAGACCCAAAGCACAGGTCGCATGTCTGAGGCCTCCGTCAAGCTGCGCTTGGCCAAGAATGGCAACAGGGAAGAGAAGATCCCGCGCAAGGAGCTGCCTATCCACACGGCGAAGCGCCTCTGGCACGATGAGGCGCAAAACTATTGCAATCCACTGCAGTACTGAATGAGATACTAGTACAATACCGACTGCGTGACAGTGGCCTCAAGGGCTGCTCCTCGTTGGATCCCATCTCCTGGACCCAGCCATTTCCCATCCTTCGCTGATTGCTGACCGCTTCAAAACTTGTTTTTGGCCTACTCGCCAACCCAGCCAAGAATCATCAAGATCAGGGAGAAGCCTTGGATAATGGCGGCGATCTCCATGAAGCATCGCACCGTGGTGCGGAAGTTGAATTGAGGCTGCATGTCTTGCGGTGGCATTCCAGGTTGGCCAGGCATGCCCGGCTGTCCCGGGTATCCCGGCTGCCCAGGCACTCCCATCCCTGGATATCCAGGCTGCCCGAACTGACCCTGGCCCATGTAGCCACCAGGGCTCATGTAGCTCTGCTGGCCGTACATATTCATGCCCGGAGCCACGTAGCCCTGGCCTCGGGCGAGTGACGGGGTTCCGTGGAGCCGGGGGCTACAACTGGTCCTACGGTCCTACAGGCCCAGAACTTCGCTCAGCGCCTGCCACGGCCACTGGAGCCGCTGCAGTCGCAGGCGCAGCTGCCGCTGGGGCAGGAGCAGATGCAGTCGCTGCAGTCGCAGCGGTCGCAGCAGTCGCAGCAGTCGCAGCTGCGTCAGCCATAGTGGAGAAGCCTATGCATCTATGCTTCGAATGATCAGAGTATTGAGTATCGCATTCGAGTGTCAAATGTCAGGAAGCTAGCATAGGCTCTGGGGCTCCGTCTGCTCACGAACGCCAGGACGAGGATTGATGACAGCGCTGCGCACCCGTCGATGATACAACAAAAGCAGCACACTGAAAGCATGCCATGGCAGAGCGCAACGCCCCTTTTCATCATCTTCGCAAAGCAGATCTTGTCATTTGATCGCTTGACTCCGGTGCAATGTAGTTGGAGGAGAGTGCCAAAATCTGGCTGCGGCCAAGCTCACCAGTGAGTAACGAGAACTCGACCAGAAGCCACCACCCTTTCACCAAGTCACAGGCTCCGTTTCTTACGGGACTCTTTCAGGACCGCATCCACTTTTTGTACTGCTCTGGCCAGGCGCTTCCGGCAGACCGCGACTGCAGTAGCCTGCATTTGCAACTCAAAGCTCCTGCGGGCCTTGTCGACAAAGACCTCTGCATGAGCTTTCTTCAGGGGCTTGCTTCGGGCACGCCCCCAAGCTCGCGAGGGTCTGCGCTGCACCGTCGCCTGCAAGACATGCAGCCAGGCCTCGCGGAAGTGACTCCAGCCCTTTGCCCGGCCAGCCAGCAGCAAACTCCTGTGATCGAGGGCCTCCTCTAGACGGGTGCTCGACCGCGAGGAGACTGCGCATCCCACGATGCCCTTGGCATCCACATACGCAGTGAAGGAGGGCGCCAGGTCCTGAAGTTCCAAACCCTCCTGGCAGCAGGCATCCACCAGCGCCTGTTTCAGGAGCTCACTTCTGTAACATGAACTGGTAGCGGTCGCTGTCGCTGTCGTCAAATCCCGTGCTCTGCGAAGGACCTTCAGCATGCTGGCCGCCTGCTGCGGGCTCTGGAAGCAGCGAGATGACACGTAGAAGTACGGAATGAGGCAGAGCTTCGCCATCCAGCCACCTTGCTTCCGATAGACGCCCCCCTGCCCCTGCCGATCCGGCCTTGCAGTCCTTGCAGTTGCAGTCCTGGCAGCCCTCGGCCTCCGCGGTCGCGGTCGATTAGCCCGCAAGCGTGCTTTGGCCTTGGAGGCTGGCCATGGCCTCGGGGACTCTCCGGGAACGGCCACAAGCGCCTTGCACGCCTTGGACCGCTCCATGAATGCCAGGAGCGCCAGCCGCGTTGTCGGAGCCATGGCCTCCAAGGCCTCGCGCCGAGCCTCACGCGGAAACTCCGCCACGGCGCGTCGCAGCCTCTCCAACGCTCGGAGAGCCCTGTCCGTGCGCGGCGCAGGCTGCACACACGTGCGGCCTGAGAGCGGTGGACGCCTGCATTGCGACAAGCTGCAGCGCCTCGAGCACAGAGTACCGAACACTAACCTTTAGGGAAAGACGCCATGGAAGCCAAGCAGCTCTGTCCACCCGGCAGGATGTGCAGTTGGGATGTGATCCTCGACTCTGTCACATGCTACATGCAGTGTGACTGATCCTAACTGCTTGTGCACACACACCTTCACACACACACACGCACACACGTACAAACATGAAAAATATTTTATATATATAATATAATATATATATAATATATAATATATAATATATAATATATAATATATAATATATAATATATAATATATAATATATAATATATATATATTATTTTATGTACGTACAGAACCTGCCCCGGCTGCAGCACCGGATCGAATGTGCTAAGGTCAGGTCTGACTTAGTCATGACTATCATCACGTTCTGCAAGCTCATCTGCCTCGAGGAAGCCGCGTGGAACCGCGCAAGTCCGGCATCACACAGATACTGACTGTGATGCCATGTAAGACTGCAGCGTAGTGCAGTGCAGCACATGCCTCCTCTTCTCTCTCTGTCTCTTCTTCTGCTTCTTCTTCCTGGAGTCGACTCAACCTGGCGACGTGGCTCTGCGTTTTAACGCCATGCCATGTACACATCCATGCTGGGCTGCTGTTGCAGCGCTGGTGCCTCCATGGATGCACCGATGAGAAGGAACGTCTCAATGGCTTCAGACATGGCCTGGTGATCGGGCGTGTCAAACAGTGCCACTCCGTGTCCACAGGCAACAAACCCGTGCACCCGAAAGGCTGAGCACCTACGTGCAGAAACTCGAACAGGCGTGCAGTGATCCGTCAAGGTAAAACAAAGCTGCATAGATGCACGGTGTGAATATGTGTATATCTGTGTGTGTGTATGTGTGTTGCTTGCTCGCTTGCCTGCCTGCCTCACTGCTGCCTGTTTGCTTGCTTGCTTGCTCCATTCATCATATGTGTGTACATCCCGTTCTGCTCGAATCTACATATTTACAAGCAGGTGTAGACCTGCTCATTCGGATTTACGTGCGATATACTGCACTACCGTATCATCCAATCATATGCGGATTTAGTGTCTCCTCAAAAACAACAGTATCCACATACGTATACACATACACATACACTTACAAATAGAACGGGTGCATACATACACTACACATACCTGCATCGTCTGTACAATATACATATATATATATGCGTATACATACAGACCTCCATCCATCCATGCATGAATGCATGTTTGCGTGCATATACACACGCACATACAGATACGTATACATATACATCATATACATCATATACATCATATACATCATATACATCGTATACATCATATACATCATACACATCATATACATCGTATACATCGTATACATCGTATACATATACATATACATATATATACACATATACATATACATCTACATCTACATCTACATATACATATACATATACTGTCATATACATATACATATACATATACATATACATATACACATACATATACATATACATATATGATATGTACATGTGTACTGCATACATATATACTATGCTTCCGGTGTCTAAGATCTAGATACATGCAGGCACATACGTGCCTTCTGCATGTTTGTCATTTTCAAATGGTGAATCTTCCCCCCCCCCCCTCCCCCCCGNCCCCCCTCGAGGCTGCTGCCGACATGGCGAAAAGCATCGGAGCCTGCGGGATTGCAGGAAGGGATGACAGAGCCAGACCTGCAAAAAAAAACAATTCACCATTCATCGAGCTGGTGCGAAAAGGTCTCAAAATCCCTGTTCAGCAAACGTTCGCGACTTTTCGTGCAGAACTTTGAGACAAGGCGCGAGCCGAAGATGTTTGTGCGGGCAGCAGCCCCGCAAGCTGTGAGCCAGATGGGCCCAGCCTTGCAAATTGCCCTTGCTTCCACCTGGAAAGTGGATATATATTTCAAAGATTACGTGGATTGCGTGTGTAAGCCAGGGAAGCGCTCCACACCAACCGCCAGTGCTCAGACCCTGTGCCGAGCACATGGTTTTGTCGAGGTCACGGAACGCTGCAGGGCGTCTCGGCTGTACAGAGTTGGAAAACTGCAGGTCCACTGCTACCACCCCATGCACACAGACATCAGGACTCCCATTAGGGAACGAAAGTCTCTCACTCCGTCTAGTAGTAAGTCCTACTTGGCTGAGTCGCGTGCTAAATGCAGACCCTTGTGCACACCACATCAACCATGGTCGCATCTCGACTTCGCGAGACGACCCTATCGCTACATCGTCGCGGGTGCCAAGCATCACCTGTACTCGATCGCCAAGTCATTATCGTGGTGCAGGCCTGCAAGACATGATTTGCTACAGAGGTCGCACTGCGAGATTCTGTACCGTCAACAGGAGCCTGTGCCAATCCGGGCTTGAAGCCGTTGGCGTTGTGGCCCATAGACCGTGGTCTTGGAACACTGATGCTAAGCGCTGGCCCACAGTTTGCCACTGCTCGACAACAATCGGTGAAGTGCTCCAGAGGCTGGCTGGGCTCACAGGGCTCACAGGGCTCGCAGGGCTCGCGGCGGTCTTAGGGTTCCAGGGTCTTGCACTGGTGGGGCTTTGGGGGCCCGCCACAGTGAAGCTCAGAGAAAGGCCAGGACCAGGAGAAACGAGCTGTCCGGAGCTGGAACAGCTTCCCGGCGTGGCATCCTGCAAGATCCCCGCCAAGCCGTGTGAAACTGCCTTCCACTGCTCGAGGTGGATTGGCGAGGCTCGAGGAAGGTTGGGTGAAGCTGACAAAGCCGGCGAACCTGGTACGGGAAGAACATCCACGGGAAAGCAGGCAGCCTCTGGGGAAGCTGCAGCTCGCTCTCTCTGAGATTCGGGAAAGAACGGCGATCCGAGACCATTCAACGAGCCCGTGCGCGGGTACCGCGGGTCAGCGCAACCTGCGACCGCCATTTTAAAGCTCCGGACTGCGAGTCCTTAGCCGTCCTTAGCACTCCACTCCGACGAGTCGGCCCTCGTCCTCCTCCCTTTAGGCTCTGGCCCTTCTTTCTCCTTTCGAGCCAGTGCCCGTAGAAGTTCACTGAAAACAACAAGACTTGGAACAGCATGCAAGCACGAAGCTCCGTTTGCAAATCCAGATCGACGCTAACCTCTCTGCGAAAAGGTGGTCAAGCATCTGTACAGTCTGTACAAGGCAAGTATCAGGTTCGTGGTGCACACAATGATGCTTTGTCATTGTCCTCCGTGTGGGCAAGGAAGGCTGGTTGCTCCCTTCACCACAGCTGGAAGATTGCTGCTGGGATCAGAACCGGTGCTCCGCAAAGAATTGCAGCCGCCGACGTCTGCAGTCCAGAGCGTCGCAATGAGATGAGATGGAATGCTGTGTTCACGCACGGAAACTAACGAGAATTCCAAGATATTCCAAGTAGGCCCAGGTACGGTGCCCCCATCCGTGGTCGTCGTAGAGGCGGTCGTCGTATCTACGGTTGTCGTAGACGATGTAGTTGCATTCGGATCAGTTGTTGTTGTCGTCGTGTTCAAAACCTCAGTCCATGACACGGAAATCTACCCACGAGAAATGGCAACTGTTCAACAGAAAGTATTTTGTGCTCCAAGAGTTGTGTGCTCCCTTAAGGTTTGGGGCTCTCCCAAGAGGGAACTCCATGTTGCCGAAGAGGTACCATGGCAGAGACCATCACCTCTTCAGCGTACCACCTCGGCTCTCACTCTGGATCCAAGAAACCACATGAATGGAAGAATATGCAACACTCAAGCTTTTTCCTTTTCTTCTCCTTTCTAAGAAGCAATGCTTTCCGAGAAAGATACATCTGAATCAGAACCATGACGAAGTCCGTTCACACTCTGAACAGCTTGGTCCCAGAAGCATCTCATCGATGCTGCCACCGGCACCACAAAGAGCACGGAACGTGACCTCAGGCTCCACATCCCCAACACCACGAGACATACCCATTCTACGGCACCACAAACCGGAAACAAGAAACAGAAGCCCTGCACCTCCTCGAAGGCTCAAGGGCTCCCTGGGAAGGGAGTTCTGGGACCCGCGCTCCGCGAGACAACCTTTATAGACTCTACAGATTCGATTGCTAAGTTGGAAGAGCTGGAAATCACAGTTGGACCAGAAGTACCAATCAAATCTTTGTTGAGAATGAGCTGAAGCTGCAAATCCAACTCTCTCCCATTCCAAACTGAGCCAAACCGCATCACCAGAGCTTGGTGCCGTCCACGCGTGTTGCATGCTCGTGGCCTTCGCCTGAAAGGCTTGCAGAGCACGTCACAGCACCCAACAGCTCCATTTGAGGTGGCATTGGGCCACGATTGATGACAGCACTACTTACCTTATTATTGGTGTGGATCAGCGATGAGTGGACATCTAGAAACTGTCCAACATCAGTGCCCGCAGGACCCTAGCACGTGATCCCCACCGTAGTGTCAGAGACCATGCCGTTGCTGAAAGTGCCATCGTTGGACACCAGCTTCTGTCCTGAGTCGACCAGGGATCTGCGTGGGGCGATGCAATCGTGTAATTACCAACTCAAGTTCCATGCCTTCGTGCCCACAATGGGGCAGACGCGGGTGGAACAACGAGTTGTCCCGGTAAGCTAGAACAGCTATTCCAACTCTTTTCCTCAAAAGTGCAGAGTTCCGATGCTGACTCGCGAAGCAGCTAAAGCAAAGAAAAGACTGAAGTTGAATGCTTCGGCCAAGCGACCCAGTGCAGTGGTCGAGGTGACTGTCACCATGTACCTTCGACAACAGCCGAAGGGCTCGCTTCGGCTCATGGCAGGTATGGGGCTTCAGGTTGAGGGTGTGTGCATCAATTTTCGGAGGTCATGTCGAAAGTAAGCTTTATACTTCCAAAACCCTGCCCTCCTCTGAACTTAGGAATCAGCTGCAGACGGGACTTTGTGAGTAGTGTCCTTTTCAAAGGCTCGTCCCCGTTGGAACATGGCAAGTGACAAGCAACCTAAGAATTCGTGAAGAGAGCTGTAATGCCGTTGCGCACCATGAACCTGCACGGGCATTGTCATGGCTGCTAGTTGGCACTTGAACTTGGAAAAATCGAAATCCGGCGAACTATGTCGGACGTGGGAGGTGTGCGAAGCGTCGCTTGTGTTGAGACACGGTGCGACCCTCCAGCGGTGTAGCCCCCGGTCGGGACGTCTGTGGCAATCTTGCAGGTGTCGCCCGATGTAGCTCCTGCGCACGGGTAGGCACAATGTACAATCCATCGCACCGCAGCTCGGCTAAGACTCAGTGCATGCTGCAAACCAGAAACACAACTCAACCGGAATCCTTCGCTCCACATGGTCGGAAACACACAGCACAAGCTCCAAAACCCAGGCCCTGCCGGCGTGCCTACGTTTGCAATACCCATGTGCCCGAAAGAGCTTCCAGGTGTGTAGCCGCCCATACATGCGAAGTCGCAGCTCATGGACCCCGGATATGCAGCCGCCTGGCAGAGCGACACGGAACCGCCACAAGTCTGAGCAACACGTTCGCACTGCCTGGACTAACAAAGACAGAAGCCCTCCACATCGCAAGAACACCATGGCACCACACACCTTGGATGGGTTCGTTGTGCTTCTGAAGCTGTTCGCATTTTGCAAAACAAAGCAGGTAAATAATGCCAGCAAGCTGACCAAATGTCAACCAACATGGAGAAGACTCTGCTGCCAGGCAAAATCATATTTCACAATACAACCATACAAGTCACAAATCTACAAATCCGGTTGTGATCCCAAACACATCACACGCGAAGCATGCAATTCCCATGCAAAGCGGGTGTATGTCCATGAATCATGGCTTCTTCACACCTTTGTCAAGCTGCGAAATTCTTCACGGTCCGGCAAAGGATCCCAACTTGGTAAGTCAACGGCTGAAAATCGGGGTTCATCGGCTAGGCAACTACATCTCGATTCTGCATCGAAAGCATACGCTTATCTACGACTTAAGTGTTCATGCTCATGACTGCTTCACACGTCACATTGCATGGCAGAGTTGCACCAAGTTCCATTATTGCTTGACTTGGAGTCATTTCCAAACCCGAAACTAGGCTGTTCTCTAAACTACTTTGAAAGAATGCAGAGCAGTGCGAACTGACTCTCTAATCTACTTGAAAGTAAGCAGAGCAGTGCGAACGGCTCTCCTTTTTTCCGCAGAGATTGCTTGGTAGGATGCAATGCGTTAGCGAGGCATTGCTCGCACGAGAAAGGAAACATCGGCAAAGCGATGCCGAGCTGTTCCCCCGCTTGGTAGGATGCAATGCGTTAGCGAGGCATTGCTCGCACGAGAAAGGAAACATCGGCAAAGCGATGCCGAGCTGTTCCCCCCAGGGCGTGGAGGGTGGGTGAAAAATTAAGTATGCTGTGCGACAGCTTAGAGTAACGTGTTGTGAGTTGCTATGTGCCAAAAAACAGCGGCGCAGAGCGGCACATCTTTCAACACCAGTTAGAAAACACAGTTGAAACAAAAAATACAAATTCACAACAAGCGTTCTCTAAACTACTTTGAAAGAATGCAGAGCAGTGCGAACTGACTCTCTAATCTACTTGAAAGTAAGCAGAGCAGTGCGAACGGCTCTCCTTTTTATTCTCAATATAATCACAAACGCACGCAACAGGCACAACACTCGCACTCTCTTTTTTTGAACGTGGCGGTACCTGAAGTCGTAGCTTAACAGCAGGCTTTAAGCCTGCATCACAAAGAGTTGTCCAGCAANGGCGGTACCTGAAGTCGTAGCTTAACAGCAGGCTTTAAGCCTGCATCACAAAGAGTTGTCCAGCAAGTAAGGTTTGTCCAGCAAGATTTCCAGCAGGCGAAGTGCTCACGAAGCCCCCCCCCATTGTAAAGGGTGGGATGGTGGGACAAAAATTCAATCCTGCAAGCAAAAGAAGCTGTAAATATACAGACATGTCAGGCAACATGAGGCACATGTGTGAGCTGACGTGTAATCCAGCAAGAGCAAAACAAAAGAGGCGTTTGCNATACAGACATGTCAGGCAACATGAGGCACATGTGTGAGCTGACGTGTAATCCAGCAAGAGCAAAACAAAAGAGGCGTTTGCCGGAAAATAAAATTTTCCTTGATTTATATGTTGGAATAGGGCACTATCCCTTTTTCAAAGGGAGTTGGCGCTTATTCTCAATATAAATCACAAACGCACGCAACAGGCACAACACTCGCACTCTCTTTTTTTGAACGTGGCGGTACCTGAAGTCGTAGCTTAACAGCAGGCTTTAAGCCTGCATCACAAAGAGTTGTCCAGCAANTCAAAGCACGGAGGCTGCTATGCAAGGACTTCCGGGGACCACCGAACCCTGGACGAGGCAGCCAAAGCATCAAGCTTCATGCGCGAAGGCTCGTCGGCAGGATTTGAAGCGCTCGGCACACACTCAAACCAAATGTTCAAGTCAAGGGCTGCTTCGAGATTGCACAGCTGAGAGAGCTGAGTGGTGACAAAGGGAGAGTCCGACTTGCATGCAATCAAAGCTGCCAAAGCAGCTTCGTTGTCGCAAAAGAGAACGATATCGGCCGANCGAACGCAAAGAAGCGCAAAGTCTGCAAACGCCTTGTACGGCTGCACACACCTCCATCTCATAGATGAAGCCTTCCTTTCCATCAGGGTTGATGGTTTCAAGAAGGCCTGCACCAACTGCCTCAGCAAACCAATTTATGACAAGCTGCGAAGCATTAAAAAGAATCCCTCCTAAACCCGAGACACCACCTTCAAGCGAAGCATCGGTGTACAAGTGATAACACATGCGCTTAGCAGTGGNAAAAAGAATCCCTCCTAAACCCGAGACACCACCTTCAAGCGAAGCATCGGTGTACAAGTGATAACACATGCGCTTAGCAGTGGTCACTCTGCGCGGCTCGTCAAGTACAACACGATCCCTCAGGTAAAGGAGTGCTTCAAGTAGGTCACCACTCACCTTAACAAAACCTGCACGTTTGCAGGCCTTTGCCAAGGCCCTCATCCTTAGGTTGGCGCCCTCGCCCAAAGATCTGTCCTTCTGCAAAATTGAGACGCCCGCGCAGACTTTCAAAGTCACGCGCTTGAGCCCCTCCACTTTGGATGATATTCGTGATACAGTCACTCAAGCTCTTTTTCCTAGCCTCGGTATTGCAAACTGTCACAAGGTTCAGCCTGCACTCGGCCAGATCGATCTCAACACCAAGTGCGCGTGCCACTGTCGAGAAACCCACATCCTTCTCGGCAGAAGTCTCCCATCCCATAAGACAGAAGAAGGCGTNGCGTTTTGCAGGAGGTCAAGGTGTTTGGATTCAAGCGCTGAACAAACCAAGACGAAATCATCGAAGTAAACCGTCCAATGAAACCAGAAAACCTTAACCCCCAGCCACCACAAGGCCAGAGAAGTGCGGCAGAAGCCCATCACAGAAGGCTTCGCCCCGAAAGGCAAAACCAAGCACTGGTAGATCTCCGGCTCACCGGTGCCTGGGTTGAAGACGCATATGTAGGAATCGCGAAGGGCATTGTCGGAGAGGGGCAATTGTTTATATGCCTTCCTCAGATCAACTGTCCTCGCAAGAAGTTGCGCATCCTTCCCAAGACGCTTAAGCTTCCTAACGCGGTAAACAAGAGCAGCAACGACTAAGTCCACACCGTGTGGCAAGATCGTCTCGCTGCCACTATTTGTCATGTTCGCAAGGCTGGCAGTAAAGTNCCCAAGACGCTTAAGCTTCCTAACGCGGTAAACAAGAGCAGCAACGACTAAGTCCACACCGTGTGGCAAGATCGTCTCGCTGCCACTATTTGTCATGTTCGCAAGGCTGGCAGTAAAGTTATCGATGGGCCGCACTTTAGTGACAGTACCCTTAGTGGCATCAGAAGAAGACTGGGTCACGCCAAACCTAGGGGTTAAAGCAGAGTCACAAGGGATGTCTCCCAACTTGTAGCCGGGAGCGTAGGTCGGGAACCGTGTAAGGAGGACTCATTCCCTATAGATCTCCTCCAAGACGACCTTCGATTCACTCTTCCTCCCGGAGTCCGCCACAGCTGCCCAGGTTGCTCTCTGATTCAAGTGAGCTACTTGGCGAAGCTCATCGATGCTCACAGACGCAACAACAGTTTTTTCTGGCATGACACCAGAGCGCGGCATGGTTCCTAAGAGCTCGAAGCCGCCTGCAATGTCTTTGCAAATCTGTTGATCGCNGCGAAGCTCATCGATGCTCACAGACGCAACAACAGTTTTTTCTGGCATGACACCAGAGCGCGGCATGGTTCCTAAGAGCTCGAAGCCGCCTGCAATGTCTTTGCAAATCTGTTGATCGCACCCAGAAGCACCCAACATTTCACTAAAGAGAAGCATGGACTTAGAACCCAAAATACGGCGGCACCTATCATTCATTGGCAAGTCCTCTCCCAGATCTCTGAGTTCTTTGGCACGGAGANGCGGCACCTATCATTCATTGGCAAGTCCTCTCCCAGATCTCTGAGTTCTTTGGCACGGAGAACCCAACGGCGCATGCTTTCCGTCCTAGATTTAGCAAGGTCAGCAAGAGAAGAATTCAATTGGAAGTCAATGGATTCTTTAAGTTCACCAGGAATACACTGAAGTAGATCCCGTGGGTGCCTGGCTCGGCTCGCCTGTTGTACAAACTGCTCAGGAGTCCAGGGAACACCAAAGGTTCTTTCTTCACCGGCAGTAAACCTAGAGGGGTCAGGAACGGCACTAGGGTCACCCAAACCCGAAGGGAGAGGACTAGCNTCCAGGGAACACCAAAGGTTCTTTCTTCACCGGCAGTAAACCTAGAGGGGTCAGGAACGGCACTAGGGTCACCCAAACCCGAAGGGAGAGGACTAGCCAAAGAACCCAAAGGTAGGGCGGCTGGGGCATCGGCCCCAAGAGATGCACTGCATACCGGAGCGAAAACCGGCACGACCTTGGTAGATGCTGTTGTGGATGCAGAGGCAGCAGATGGAAGAACCTCTGTAAGCGCAACAGGGCAAAAGGCAGCAGGGGCGGCAGCAGATGGAAGGACCTCTGCAAGCGCAAGAGGGCACATGCAGGCACAAAAGAGGCATCGCCTGGTGTGACTTTGGTAGATGCTGACACACAGGTTGGAGGGACCTTAGGAGATGGGCTGAGTACAGACACAGGCGGCACATCGGCAGGCACGACCTTAGTAGATGCAGGAGCGGATGCTGAGGTACAGGTTGGAAGGACCCTACAAGATGCAGCAGGGCCCATGGCGACCCCAAGCGGAAAAGCCCGAATGCACTTGGAGCCANCAGGCACGACCTTAGTAGATGCAGGAGCGGATGCTGAGGTACAGGTTGGAAGGACCCTACAAGATGCAGCAGGGCCCATGGCGACCCCAAGCGGAAAAGCCCGAATGCACTTGGAGCCAGCAGGCAAGCCAGACACGTGAGGGAAGGCCTGCACTTGGGGCGGCACCGGAAAGGCGGCAGCAAGCTTAGAGCCAGAGGGCAGAAGAGCCGACGGGCCACGCAGAGTAACGACTTGAGCGAACTCTGAAACGAGTGGCTTGAGAACCTTGCCACGGGGTTGGGTATTGAAGGCAGCGCGAGCAGCAAGGGTGGGCGAAAGCATTTGCGACGACAGGTCGCGCGGCGAAGGCAAGGCTCCAAGCTCCACAAGTTGCTCGGAGACCGACAAAGCCACAAGNTGGGTATTGAAGGCAGCGCGAGCAGCAAGGGTGGGCGAAAGCATTTGCGACGACAGGTCGCGCGGCGAAGGCAAGGCTCCAAGCTCCACAAGTTGCTCGGAGACCGACAAAGCCACAAGTTTGCAAAGAAGAGGCGGCCTGCGGGCCTCAGCACCAGAGGCAAAAGACCCGTCCGGGAGGCGAGTCTGATGCAGATGCACATGGTCCTGGGTGCAATGCAGCTGCAACCGTGAAAAGCGGGGCACACAATGGACAAGCTTGGNTGGTCCTGGGTGCAATGCAGCTGCAACCGTGAAAAGCGGGGCACACAATGGACAAGCTTGGTGTGCTTACGGCGCTGGGAGCCGAACATGCAATGATGAAAGTCAGACACAGCATGCGGCAACCGCCGCAGAGCATCCTTGATTTCAGGAATTTGCCAGAGCATGGACCGAAAAGGGTGCTCCAAAGAAAACAGAACACCAAGCTCGTGACACTCCAGTAGGACCGCGGCCACAAAAGAGAAAAGGCAATTAGCGAGAGCNATTTCAGGAATTTGCCAGAGCATGGACCGAAAAGGGTGCTCCAAAGAAAACAGAACACCAAGCTCGTGACACTCCAGTAGGACCGCGGCCACAAAAGAGAAAAGGCAATTAGCGAGAGCAACGCGCTTAAGATCGCATCCACTCAGCCCGGTAACACCCAAAGGTTCAGCACTCGTCCGAAGAACCGTAGGCCCACTATGACAACCCCTGGCCGCGGCAGTGGTGCCACAAGGCGGAGACAGGAGGCAGCAGGCAACGTTGGGTTGCCGGAGCGTCTCAAGGAAGATNTGGCCGCGGCAGTGGTGCCACAAGGCGGAGACAGGAGGCAGCAGGCAACGTTGGGTTGCCGGAGCGTCTCAAGGAAGATGGCCTGAGCAGAAGGCGAACTCAAATCCAAGACGACAACGGATGCACGGGCAGAGGCAACTCTATGGTCAACACCAAAGCTTCGGGGCAGGCCATGCTTGCGGATTTCAGCAGTTAGACTCGCGTCGCCACAGAAAACTTCAAGGCAAATGAGCTCATGTAGGGGCCTTTGACGGATACGGGCACCAACCTTTTGAAGAAACATCGGTAAGCAAGGGGTACTGGGACAGTGCAGCAAGGAGGGAGGGACGTCAGTACCCCGCATGCCCGCCCCAGGAAAACCCAAGTCAAGAAGGAACTGGTAATCAGCATTGCTCAAGCGGGCGACGTCAGTGCCTGCGTACGCAACCAAGACCTGGCGATGGCCAGACCAAGGCTCAGTGCAATGAAAGCTGGATTTGACAGGCAGGAGGACAGGCCCTTGCGAAACCTCGTGGAGCTCGCCTTGTAGGCACCTATCCTGATGGACACGAGTGACGCTGCCATGAGGTGATTCACACCAAATTGCACCACCCGTAAACTCAGAAANGAAACCTCGTGGAGCTCGCCTTGTAGGCACCTATCCTGATGGACACGAGTGACGCTGCCATGAGGTGATTCACACCAAATTGCACCACCCGTAAACTCAGAAATCGGACAAATCAAGTTTGGATAGTCGGCATTGTTGAAATCTCGATGCATAGCAGTGCGCAAGTTGGAATGCACTGCAATCGAACAAAACAGATGACTTGGCTGGACTGAAAGAAGGTATGCAATGAGCACTTTGGTNGGACGAGCCCTCAGCGATATCTTTCCGAGACCCATCTTTAAAATCAAGCAAGTTAATTAAGTCAAAGACCTGGCTGCGAGTTGGCGGCTCCAAACCATCCAACAAAGCCTGAGCGGAAAGTTCAGCTTGGTGCACAGGAGGCCCCAAGACAGTCTCAGGGGCTTGCAGAGGAGTGACGGACTCGACCAGCAAATGGGGCGACTCCGCATCAGCAGGGTTTGGGGACAACCGAGTC
>BGNK01005507.1:992-37791 GCA_003297005.1 Symbiodinium sp. clade A Y106
ACTTCGAGTTTCGGGGCACAGGGCTTGGGGGTTTAGTTTAGAGTTTTGGCGATTAGGGTTTCGGGCGTAGGGTTTTGCTGCAAAGGGTTTAGAAGCTTAAACATTAGAGCCTTTCGGCTTTTGGTCTTTAGGCATTCAGAACTTAGTGTTTCAGGGGCCAGGGTTTTGGGGTTTAGGCATTGGTTGTTTTCGGACTGCAAGAATGCAGATTTCATTGTCATTGCCAGCGTGCAGAAGACGACCAGATCGTTATACCAGACGACGAGTCGGTCGAGTCGTCGGACGTCGGAGCGGCGCTCCAGCAGATGACGTGTCCAGAGTGCACGTCCCGGCGCAACGTCATACAGCCTGGCCAGGCAAGCATCCAGGCATTCTGCCTTGGCATCGCCAAAGTGTGGCACAGCAAATCACAAGCCATCTCGAGTCGACCCGAAACCCATCGAGCAATCTCGCCCACGGCGCTGTGAGCCGCCGTGGGATCTTCCTTGCTCCTCCTGCCTGCCCTTTGCATTGCTCGCTGCTGTGCTTGCTTTTATCTGCTCCCTACTAGTTCTTGTGGGTCCATTGGCATTGGGGTTGTAAGTTAGTTAGGCCNGGGATCTTCCTTGCTCCTCCTGCCTGCCCTTTGCATTGCTCGCTGCTGTGCTTGCTTTTATCTGCTCCCTACTAGTTCTTGTGGGTCCATTGGCATTGGGGTTGTAAGTTAGTTAGGCCAGACTGACAACCACACAACATGGGTTTAGGTAGGACACATTCTCGGTTTTAGGAGCCCCGCAGATTTCATTCGGGTTTCATTAGGGTTGGGAGACGAAACGCCTTAAGTGGTTTCCCTGCTTCTGCTGCGTTGCTGCTGCTTTCCCGGGGGTTTGCTAAATTAGGGTTTACTCTCTTTGGAAAACCCCCAAACAAGCCCTAAACCCTAATACCCTCGGCCCTTACCTCGACCCTAGTGCCTAAATCCCAAAACTTTAAAACCCCTATGTCCCAAAAGCAGAAGCCCTAACATACAACGGAAACCCCCAAAACCCTAGGCCCTAGTCTAGATACTAACACCCAAAATCCAAAACCGCCAAAACCCCCAAACAAACCCTAAACCCTAATACCCTCGTCCCTGACCTGGACCCTAGTGCCTGAATCCCAAAACTTTAAAACCCCAAAACCCTAGGCCCCAGGCCCTAAATCTAGACCGTGCGCCCAGTTCCACGGCGCGGCGTCGCTGCAGAGCCGGCGCAGACGAGGACCCAGAGTTTCGGGTTTTAGGGTTTGATTTGGGTTTTCGGGTTTAGGTCGTAGGGCTGGCTGATTGAGGGTTCCGAGTTTTAGGCGTGGGAAATTGGGCCATAGGGTTGTTGGTGCCTAGGATATTGGCTTAGTCTAGCTCTTGGGTTTTCGAGTTTAGGGCTTGCTTGTTTAGGGCCTAGGGTTTTGTGGTTTTGGGTTTAGGGCATGGGCAATTGGGGCATAGGCTTTTGAGCCAAGGCGGTTATATAGATTAGTAGCGTCGGTAGGCCCAGGGTTTTGGGTTTTAGGTTTAGGGTTTCAAAGGGGTTATTTAGGGCGTCGGGTTTTGGGGTTTCGGGTTTAGGGCGTAGAGCTTTGGTAGGAAATTGGGACATAGTATAGGGCTTGGCTCCTGTAGGCATTTGTNAAGGGGTTATTTAGGGCGTCGGGTTTTGGGGTTTCGGGTTTAGGGCGTAGAGCTTTGGTAGGAAATTGGGACATAGTATAGGGCTTGGCTCCTGTAGGCATTTGTTTTGAAACCAAGAATAGTTTTCTAGCAATATTAATCCTCAATTCTTCACCCTGACCCCCAAAACTTCAGCACCTAAACACTAGGCCCGAAAGCTACACTCACCCCAAAATCCATAAAACCTAGATGCCAAAACTCTAATGCCTAAACCCCTGCCTATGTTCCAATGTGTTCATCGTGTTTAGGGCTTAGGCTTAGTCATTGAGCAGAAAGTTTAGTTAAGGCCCGGGGTTTTGGGGCNATCGTGTTTAGGGCTTAGGCTTAGTCATTGAGCAGAAAGTTTAGTTAAGGCCCGGGGTTTTGGGGCATAAGGTTGAATTTAGGGTCCAGGGTCAAGTTGTGGCTTTCTTTTGCAGGGTTGCGGGCCAAAAAGCCTATGCCCCAATTGCCTATGCCCTAAACCCGAAACCACAAAACCCTAAACCCAAAACCCTGGGCCTACCTAAGTTGTTATAAACCTGCCTATAGCTAGACTAATCCAAAATCTTAGGCCCAAAACCCTTTGCCCCAATTTCCTACGCCTAAAACCCTCAATCCTAAACCCGAAAACCCAAATCAAACCCTAAAGCCCGAAACCCTGGGCCTGCCCACCCTACTAATTATACTTACCTGCAACATAAACCAAAAGCCTGGCCCAGGATGTAAAGGTTTGGGTTTAGGGACGAGAGTGTTAAAGCGTAAAGTTTCAGCACTAGGGTTTTGGGGTTGTGGGTTTAGTGCCTGGGTTTGTTTTCGTGCAGGATCATCTTGTCCTCGGCGCGGCAGCTTGTCACAATGATAAGGGTTATAAGTTTGTGGCTTTGGGTTTTGGGCTTTAGTAGGGCTTTAGGCCTAGGCTTTTGAGGCCAGCCAGGTTTTTGGGTTTCAGGCATTAGGATTTTGGGGTTTAGGCATTAGGGTTTTGGGGTTTAGGCCCGTTTTGGGGTTTAGGCATGAGGGGTTCTGGGGTGGGCTTAGGCGTTAGGGTTTTTGGGTTCAGGCATCAGCGTTTTGTGGTTTAGGCATTAGGGTTTTGTGGTTTAGGCATTAGGGTTTTGGGGTTTAGGCATTAGGATTTTTGGGGCTTAGGCATTAGGATTTTTGGGGCTTAGGCATGAGGGGCTCTGGGGTGGGTTTAGGTGTTAGGGTTTTGGGATTCAGGCAGCAGGGTTTTGGGGTTTAGGCATTAGGGTTTTGGGGTTTAGGCATTAGGATTTTTGGGGTTTAAGCATTAAAGTTTTGGGTTTTCAGCATTAGGGTTTTGAGGTTAAGGCATTAGAGTTCTGGGGTTTAGGCATTAGGGTTTTAGGGTTTAGGCATCAAGCCCCCTAACAATAAGGTTTAGTAGGGTTTAAATTTACGGTGTTAAAATGAAATTCATGCCCAAACCCCAAAACCCTGATGCCTAAACCCCATAACCCTCATGCCCCCAACCCCGAAAACTTTAATTAACCCTAAACTCTAATTTGCCGAAACCCCCAGACCCTTCCAGGTCGTCGTTGGAGCGGTTGCCGTAGGGAGCTGAGCCTTCTGGACCGTGACTTAGGGTTTATAGTGTTTAGAGTCTAGAGATTTTGGGGTTTGGGGCGTTTAGAGTTTAGGGGTTTAGGGATTTGGCAATACATGGGGGTCGGGCTTCAAAGACATGGGCTAGCTAAAGTTTGTCGCATAGATTTGTTCAGCATCTAATTTGGATTCGGCAGAGTTCGGAATTTGTAAGTTCCAGTTGTCTGAACATTAAAGTAGACGTGATCACTATAGTGTGTAAAACCGTACCAAAATCCCTCTTCATTTGCAGTACTGATCTGTGCAGACTGTGCAGCTGAACGGCAAGTATTCTGCTTGCCTGCACGTGGACAAAAACAACAGTGGACCCAGCGCCATTGTCGCGCTCGGACCGTTCTCCAGGGGAGATTTGTGGGTGCACGATCCAGAGGCCTCCAGCGACCCAAACCCGGCTTTTATGCCAGTGGGAGACGCCAAGCTCGCGGTTACAAGAACCCGGCGAGCAAATCACAAGCCATCTCGAGTCGACCCGACTTAAGGCCATCGAGCGATCTCGCCCACGGCCGCTGTGAGCCGCCGTGGGATCTTCCTTGCTCCTCCTGCCTGCCCCTTGCATTGCTCGCTGCTGTGCTTGCTTTTATCTGCTCCCTACTAGTTCTTGTGGGTCCATTGGCATTGGGGTTGCAAGTTAGTTAGGCCCGACTGACAACCACACAACATGGGTTTAGGTAGGACACATTCTCGGTTTTAGGAGCCCTGTAGATTTCATTCGGGTTACTAGGTAGGGTTGGGAGACAACACCGAACCACAACACGCCTTAAGTGGTTTCCCTGCTTCTGCTGCCTGCTGCTTTGCTGCTCTCCCCGGGCTGGTTTAAATTGTTACTCTCTTTGGGTGGTTTAGGCATTTCTGGTCTAGGAAATAGGGTTTCGGTGTTTTCGGTTGTAGGTTAGGGCTTATGCTTTTGGGACATAGGGTTTAAGTTTAAGGCCTAGGGTTTTGAAGTTTAGGGGTTTAGGCATTAGGGCCTAGGTTACGGCCGATGGTATTGGGGCTTGGGGTTTGGGTTTTTGGATTTTGGGGTGTGTCGTGGGTATGTGATCGTTTTTCGGCTGTTGTTTTAATATCTAGAGCGTGCAATGTAAGTAGTAAGTGTTTAGTAGTTCTTAAGTTGGATGAGCCCCCGCGCCCAGGTCCGGCATAGAGCGGAGGACGAGGTCCGGGCTTTGGGTTTTAGGGTTTGGGGTTTGCAAGGGGCCTAAGGTTTTGGGTTTAGTGGTCGAAAGGGGATGTTTAAGGCGTAGGGTGTTGGGTTTTCGGGTTTAGGTCGTAGGGGGCTGTGGGGTTGAGGGTTTTGGGCGTAGCAAAATGGGGCATAGCGTTTTGGGCCCAAACTCCTAAAGTTTCGGGAGTAGGGTTTTCGTTGTTCATCCAAAACCCCCGATCACAAAGAAAGCCCTAAACCCAAAAACCCAAACTTGTGGGGTGTCGGTTAGGGCCTAGAGTTTTGGGACGTACAAGCCAAAACCCTGGCCCTACCTAAGTAATTAATTTACCTACCTATGCCAACCCAAAAGCCTAGGCTCAAAATCCCATGGCCCAATTTCCTACGACCTGAACCGGGAAACCCCAAAACCTTGGGCCTACCTAAGTTATTCATTGTACCTGTCTGTACCAGCACAAAAGCCTAGGGCCAAAAATATGCCCCAATTTCTTAAGATGGTACTTGTTATCAAGATAATTGGGTTCGGAGTTCGGAACCCCCGAACTCTCGTGAAGTCAGTGTTTGGATCGTTCCCTGGGTGGTTTCCTTTTGAATCTCCACTCCCTTAACACGGCGCTCTGCAGCAGCCTCACCGGCTTCAAGAAGCTGGCGATGCCAACAGAACCCTAAAGGCGTAGCTACGCCTAAGCCCCAAAACCCTCATGCCTACACCCCAAAACCCTGATGCCTAAACTTTACCCCAAAACCCCGATAAAGCAAGAGGTGTCTTTCGGGTTTCTGCCCTTGCAATCATTACGATAATTAGTACTCCCCGGACCCTAAAGAACCTACACTGTTTACGGCTCTTTGCTATGATTTCCTTACGTAAGTCCTTAAAAAGGTAGGTTCTTTAGGGTCTAGGTGGAAGTGGCTTCCAATCTTTCTGACCAGAGCCCTCTAAACATATAGGGGTTTCCGAAAATAGGGGACCCTAATATAGTGCCCTAAATAGTAGCATCCTTATTATAAGGACCCCAAAATAAAGATTTTCGGAAACTCCCATATGGATTCAGCCTCTGGAGCCTTGCGGCTGATACGATTTTCACTCCTAAGCCCACTTTCCCCCAGCTGATCCTCAATCTACAAACACCTTGCAAACCCTAAACCTGCAAGCCCTGAACCCTAAACCTTTCAATCCAGGAGCCCCCGGCGTGTGAGTGGTGATGATGTCAGCCTGATGGGTGGAGACAATTAAGCTGCGCCCACGCCCGAAGAGACGCCCCAGTGGTGCCAGTGACAGTCGAGGGCCGCGACGTCGTCGCGCGAGTGCTGAGCCGAGCAGTGCTGCGGGTGGGGCAGGCAGAGAGCGCAGTGCCAGGCCGTCAGCGCGGGGAGGAGGTGGTGTGGACGATCGCTGTGATCTGCCGCGAGTTCGCAGGGCCGCGGCCGGGCGAGGACCGAGAGAGGTCGGGGAGGTCCGACATCTGGTGAGCCCAGGCCCTAGAGAGACCAGGGAGGTCCGGCATCTGGCTCCGCGGGCTCCGGGGCCTATGACGGTGATGGAGGCCTCGGCTTGGTGGATGCGACTCATGGGACTTCGCAATGGCTTTGATGGTGATGCCACTTGTGTTCTCCCGAGAGATGGCTATGAGGACAGGCTACGTGACATGCGCGCGGTTCCGGTACAGGACGTCATGACGGTGGTGATGGCGCTGCTACGCGTGGTCACTATGTTGCAGGTGGAGTGTGCCCAGCTTATCATGCAACATGGAGAGTTCAGCCAGGAAGTGGAGGTGGAAGTTGATGATGACGAGACCATGTGGATGCAGAGGGGGGTCAAGAGGAGTTCGCGGGTGCTGATACAGGGTGAGGAGCCCTCGCCGGACCTCCTCGAGGATGAGCGAGAGCAGCGCGATGAGGCCCGCCGCAGACAGGCAGTGCTTAGGGCCCAGGAGGAGGATAGGGCCCGACAGGAGCTAGAGCAGAGGCGACAAGACGAGGCGCAGTATGCTGAGCAGATGCAGGCGGATGCCTCCCGCCCGCTGCTGCGGACGTGTGTGGTGGTGGAACATGGTGGAGCGGCGGAGGGGCTCACTGCCTCCTTGCCACTTGAGGACGGGGCGGACATTGGCGTCCAGCTGCGCTTTACGGTGGTTGCCCCACGGGCCTCCGAGGAGTTGCCCTTGTCGGTGAGACCGGCGATGCCGGAGATGCCGGCTGTGGTGACGAGTGGCGGCCCGAGTGGTGCAGGTGGTGATTGCCATGCGGCTTTGTACCAAAGGTGGCTGCGGGGTGAGATCAGTGATGAGGCGGTCCAGGGTCTTGTCGGCGAGGAGATGTATGCAGTGTTTGTGGCGCAGAGGATGGAGGAGCTGGGAAGTCACCGACGTACCGGCTTCGGGAGCGGGCTTGTTGAAGTGGAGGAGTCAGGTGAGACGGAAGCTGATACGCAGAATGCCACGTGATCTGTGAGGTCATTGGAACGAGGGGTAGATGTGCTGCGAGATGGCCTAATATGGCTGTCATCGCCTTCCCTATGGGGATTTTCGGCAAGCGACTGTTGCTGGCTGGAAAAGGGGCGCTTAAAAAAAAAAANATTGGAACGAGGGGTAGATGTGCTGCGAGATGGCCTAATATGGCTGTCATCGCCTTCCCTATGGGGATTTTCGGCAAGCGACTGTTGCTGGCTGGAAAAGGGGCGCTTAAAAAAAAAAACCTTTCAATCCGGGCTTGGGGTTTCGAAAGGAATCCTTCGAAAGCGCCCTGAGCCTGAGGCACTCGTACAGCCCCAAAAGAGGGATTCTCTACAGTAGACCAAAAGTTGGAAACCCCATAGCCTCAATCCTTAAGAGTAATGTACAGGGAATCCCAGCACTATTGACCTTAATCCGGTTTCCAACTTTATGGGGTCTACGAGTCTACTGTACTGCAAAAGGACTAAGCCTGGAGCGCTCCCGGGCCTAACATTCGGGTTTGTTTAGGGTTTAGGGTTTAGCACGGCACCGTAAACTAAAAGAAGGACCCAAAAGAATTCAATGCTCCACCCAAATATAGCCACCAAATAGGGAGTAGAGTTGCTTTCGTTTCCGCTTCACATGCCTCATAGGCGGCAGTTTTGCTGTAGCGCCGGCGGCCGACTTGCGAATATGTCTGACTTTGGCAAATGTGCCCACACTCTGAGACCCTCAACCAAGCAGTTTGGATGCAAGCCTGAGCGGGGCTTAGGCTTAGGTCTAAGGTCTGGAGTATCAGGAAATGCATATTTCGTGGCTCAAAGTTGTGCACGTTAAAAGGTTCGCATGACGGCGCTTGTGTCCCCACCGTAACTGGAGTCCATCATGATGGAGCTGCTGTTGTTGAAGATGGCCTCATCCAACGAGTGTAACGTCCCAAAGCCCCGACGTCAACCCCAAGCTGCCTTTGAAGCCTAAGCAAGAACGGCCATCTCTCACCTGCAGCCCTGCGCTGCAGAAACTTTGGAATTTCGGTTTGTAAGACTGGCAGTCTGCACGATGAACGTACAGCATGCCACGAGCCAGTGTGGGCGGAGATCTGCAAAGGCTTGTTGCAAAAGGCTCCAGGGTCCAGGGGTGGGGTTGGGAGGATTTGGCGTTTGGGGTGGCAGGGCTTACAGGTTTGGAAGTTTCTGGCCGATCGTCTAGCGGCTAGCGCTAACCCCTAAACAAATCGCAAAATCATGTGGGAATGCTAGCAGTGATAATATTTGTACTTATCTTCGTAGAAACTTTGATACAGTCGTAGCGATGTTTATCATAACCACAGCAACACAGTAGGAGTGTCATATATTTTGATGGGATATTATTGGGGATGTTCAAGGGCATGATCATCCCCATGATTATCACTTTCGCCCGTGAAGACCATGAGGCCCGACATGGGCCATGTCAAGTCTATGGTCCAGGACCCCCCTTCTGTGGGATGGAGTGTGGGTTCCCTCTTCCCCCTGTGGGGTGGTTGTGGGGGTTTTGGGGTTTTGGGTCTAGCTTAAGCTTTTGAGTTTTGGGTTTTGGGTTAAAAGGTATGAGGCTTCAAGTCGACAAGGGCTTTGGGAGGGTTTGGGGTGTAGGTTCGTTACGGTTGACAGTTTATGCCTGGTTTAGGCTTTGAGCTTGCATTTAGGCAGGGTTTAAGGTTGGGTGTAGGGTTTGAAGTTTAGGTTAAGGTTAATAAAAGCAGGAGCAGGCGCTATTGCGCTACGTTATAGGATTTATGGCTTGCGTAGGGCTTGCGTGCTATGCTGGCCTGGTCTGTGACGCCTGGCCGTTTCTACAGCTGCAGCTCCAACGGCCCCCACCCCTCTCCGCACACGCCAGCCCCCCCCCGTAAAAGACCATACCATTGAGGGGGGGGGCTGGGAACGCCAGACGCCTGACCATATGTATATATATAATAGACAGTATACTCTGTTTAACATACAGTATAGAGGATATATATAATAGACAGTATACTCTGTTTAACATACAATATAGAAGATACTATCTATGACATACTATATGGCAGTGCCAGGTGGTGCGGCATTGGTAGCGATTGAAGAGCCTGAACGTAGGACAAGATCAGAGACATCACCGCGTTTTTTCTGTCCTGCCAACAGGGTGCTCGGACCTCTCAAGGAACTCACTCTACAACCGAAACCCTAAACACCAAGCCTGAAACCGCCTGACCAAACTGAAGGTGGCCGGGTTCCAGAAATTCCTGGAGTCGCGGGAGACCGGCAAAGGCTCCAAGTCATTGTGCATTGAGATGTTGGAGTATACTTTCTTGTAGTATATAGTACAGTATAGTGTTTTATAGTTTATTATCGCATATTATAGTATAGTATTATGGTATCTTATAGCATGTCATAGTATTTTATAGTACATTATAGTTTATTATAGTATATTTGGAAGTCAACCCTCCTGGCATCCTCAAGCCCCGGCTAAGCTTAAACCAACACCAAAACCCTTTGTCGTGAGCCCTACACCCCTAGGTTTTTCTAGACAAACCTAGTAGAAGCAAAAACCCAGTTTTTCTAAAAGAAGTCTTGGGTCCTGCGGTTTAGGGTTTAGGGTTTAGACACCCCTACATCTTGAGTCCGAAACCCTGTGTCAGGCCCCGGGTCTGGAGTTTGGCTTTTCTTTCGCGGGCTTTGGATTCGGGGCTTGGCTCGGGGCTTGGTCGAGTTCCCCGGCCCTTGACAGTGAAGATGGTTTCCGGTAAGGGGATCTGCAAACTATTTATTGAAGATTTTAATTATTATTGGTGTTGTTATTATCATTTGAGATATCTAGGGTTTTGGGGTTGGGCCGGGCCCGTCAGAGAGAGGGCTACGGGCGCCTGGAGCCGGTTTGGGCACTAGCAGATGGGACAGAGACTAGACTTAGAGCCAAAGTATATAAAAGCATATGCTAGTATTTTAAGGTATATGATAATAGTCTATTATGATATATGACAGTATATTATGGTTTATTTTATAGTATATTATAGCATATTAGAGTACATGTTAGTGGGTATGAACCCTCGTGAAACCTGGGCACCTGAGCACACGCCCTGCACTGAGACCCTGGGGTTTCAGCTTCAGTTGAAGAAATGCCGGCAAACAAACGGACGGATAGACAAGCAGTTTAAGCATATGTCTACAAGCAAATTTAAACTCAAAGTACCTATGGGTAGATGTAAGCGCACAATATAAGCAAATACATCGATAAGTTATAGTATATTATAGTTAGTATACTATAGTACATTTGGAATAATATACTATAATATGCATATCATGGAACATTGTACTATATGATGCCACACCGAAGGGCCCATGGGCATCCGCCTGATGCCGGACTGTCGGGCGCTGAACGGGCGCCCGGATGACCTGGCCTTCTTCTTCCTCGAGGACCCTGCAGCCAGGTCCACCTGCGTTTAGGGTTCAGGGTTTCTGTCTACTATAGGGGCCTAAATTTAAAATATTGCTAATACTATTTTAGGGGGTTCCTTGTTATGATTATAGTATAGTATAACCCTCCCCGAAACCCCATTCTAATTATTAAGGCGTTTATTTTAGGGTTCAGGGTTTCTGGTTTAGGGCTTGGGACAGTTTAGTAACGAAATTATAGATACCATGATCATCACGGTTCTTATTGCTGCCAGTCTAGGTAGCATTGTGAGTCGTGCTGATTTCAGGCAATGCCCGGCTCTGAATATCAGCTAGTTTAGACTCTCGTATGACCAAGGGTTTGCGGCTCAGGTCTTTTCAGGGAGGGCGTTTGTAGATGTACAGGTGTACATATGATACTCAGGTATCTCTCTCCCTCTCTCCCTCCATCCATCCAGCCAGCAAGCGAGCTAGCTAGCTTGCTTTCTCTCTCTGTCTAGCTCTCTAACTCTCCATCGCCATCTTTTTAGCTGGCCGACCGGCCACCCCGCCAGCCCGCCATCTTGACATCAATCACTAAATCACCCAATCGCTCAAGCTATCGCTCTGTCTATCTATCTATACCTACATACCTACATACCTACATACATACCTACATACATACATACGTACTACATACATACACATACACAGACATGCATGCTGATACACCGGGGGAGGAGGTTCGGTTTCGATTTTTGAACCTCGATCACGATTGCTGATGGCAGAGCAGAACGTTTGTACCACGGACATTGCCTGCAGAAACTCTGTAACCAGAAAGCTTGATTAGTCATGGCTCTGCCCCCGACTCTCAACCCCCGGGCGCAGTTCTCTCAAACCATATGTGGGCACATGACCGCAGTTGGAGCCAGGAACATGCAATCGTGAAGACCCTCAAGCCCTCAAGACCGTAAGCGTCAAGTGCCAAATCTAAGCTCCAAAGCTCCAAAGCTCGAATTGCCAGGGCGGTGTCCATAAGTGGCGTCAACGTGGCACGTGGAGTGAAGAGTCGGGAGAAGTGGCTGCATCTTCTAAGCCGCTGCCAGGGCAACTGGGCAGCAGCAGCAGTGGGAGTGGGAGTAGGAGTAGTTGAGGAGTAGTAGTAGTAGCAGCAGCAGCAGCAGTAGTAGTAGTAGCAGCAGTGGTAGTAGTAAGAGTAGTGGTAGTAGGAGAAGGAGTAGGAGTAGCGCTAACAGGAGTCGGGCAGTGGTGGTGGTGGTGGTGGTTGTTGTGGTGGCGGTGGTAGGAGTAGTAGTAGTAGTAGTAGTAGTAGTAGTAGTAGTAGTAGCAGAAGTAGCAGTAGTAGTAGTAGTAGTCGTAGTGGTAATGGTAGTGGTAGTGGTAGTGGTAGTGGCAGTAGTCGTGGTGGTGGTAGTGGTAGTAGTAGTGGTGGTGGTGGTGGTGGTGGTGGTGGCAGTAGTCCTGGTAGTACACTTTAGTCGTGGTGGCAGTGCTGGTAGTGATGGCCGTAGTGGTAGTAGTGATCGCGAAAGTAGGGGCGGGGAGCAGGAGCAGGAGTCCGAGTCGGAGTAGGATGAGTGGGAGGGGAATCGGAGTAGAGACAGTGAGTCCTAGTAATTGCAAGTGTAAAGATGCTACGACCTACCCAAATGCCTCCTCGATTATTCGAGGTCCTAGAGGTTGGAAAATTCAGTAGTTAAGTCTCAAAGATTCAATGCCTTGAGCTTTGGGGCTTAGGGTTGTGGGTGGCGTGGTGGCTTGAAGCCTGTAAGGCCTTGGATCCTTGCATCTTCTGGCTAGGGTCCAGAGAACACCCCAAACCATCTATTCATCTTCGCAGGGTTTGATGTGCGAACTGCTGGAAGAGGAGGCTTTGGTCTTCAACAGTACTGCAAGCCCGGAGCCTAGCACCAGGAAGTATCGGAGTCCTGAACCCTAAACCGGCCCAAACCCGAAACCCTGAACAAAACTTTCACTAAACCCCAAGCCCCTACACCCTGAACGCCCAAGCTTTCCCTACTATGCCTTGAAACCCTCCATGTCCGTCTTCAAAAGGTGCTGCCAAAGCATTGCGCGCGGGCGCCAACCCCGCGGTGGGGCTTGGGGTCAGGGTTTCGGGTTTGGGTTCAGAGATGTTCAGAGATTAGGGTTCCGCTTGTCAACGCCAGGGGTCAAGAAAGGGTCCTGCGCCATCCCTAATGCAGGAACCTGATCAAGAAACCCTGGGCCTATTATCCCAAAATAGTAGGATTCACATAAGGAACCCTAACCCCAAAACAGTAGGAGTCATATAAGGAACCCAATAAAGGCCCAAGGTTTCTTAACCAGGTTCCTACATTACTCGCACCAAGCACCTCAACGAAACCTCACTCCAACCTCTTTGGGTTGGCGGGTATACGGTCAGGGATGGAAAGGTGAGCCGAGAGCCAGGCCCTAAACCCTTCGTCATTATTAGTATTTATTGTAAATTAACAGTTATCAGTATATATAAGATAGACAGATAGATCGATAGACAGCTAGTTTAGACATACATAGCGATACATTGGTTCCAAATGCCAGGCAGCGGCACTAAGCCAAACGGGATTGTCAATCAGCACACCGGTGCGGTCGGCACATCCTTAAAGGATTTGACCTCCAGGTCCCCCGGAAATGCGGTGACCAAGGCCTTGCAAGCGAAATTCGATCTCCTGCCTGACTTTGGCTGTAAGTTCCCCTGCAACCACTGTGGGACGGCATGGTCTAACTCTCACCTTGAACAAAATGGAAATAAGCTCTTAGAACAGAGCTGTAAATGGCTGTAAGCAGCAGAACACAGAGCAGAAACACAAGAAGAGAGCCCCTAAAACCGAAGCCCTAAATTCTTGAAAGAACAACGGAACCCACCACCCCTCACACCTAAACCCCAAAACCCTAAAACCCTGAACCCCTAAACCTCTAAACCCTGAGCTCCAAACCCAGAAGACTTTCCAGGACTTCTTCGCCCGGCGGCTCGCTGCCGGCTCTCCGAAATCCACCCTTCGGTCCAAAGCTAGACCGCACCCAGGCACAAGGTGTAGGGCCCAGGTTTTGTTGTACAGAAGCGGGCTTGTTGCTGAGGCTTTGGAGGGTTTTGTATGCGTTTTATAGGAAGGAGTTTAGAGGGTCCGGTTGGCCTTCTTCTGCATCTGAGGCTCAGAGCTCTTGAATTCCTCCTCCAAGGAAGGAGGTTCATAGTATAAAGAGTTGAGCAGAGCAGAGTCTCGCATACCGTAGTATAGCAGAGTTTAATTTGATCTAGTATGGTACCTCCGTTGCGCTCCCTTGCCACTTTCCCCACATCATTTGCGCTCTCCGTCTCGGCTTCCCGGTCCCTGTGTCTTCCTATCTGTTTGCTACTGCATGTATGAGCAAGATGTTGCACAACCAAGGATGGCGAAGAACCGGACACCGCCGCCTGGTTCGCTTTGAGAGTTGCCTTGCCTGAGCCACCGAAGGGCACGCACGTAAATGAGAAGTGCTACTATAGGGGCTGTAATAATTAGAATAGGGTCTTGGGGTCCGCAATACTATAAATATAACATGGAACCCCCAAAACAGTATAGGTACTGATTAAGGCCCCTACATTGCAGGGTGTTTGTTGATGGCCCGCAGACTTCGTGTTGACATCTTTATGCGCACCCGTCTGGCTGCACAGATCAGCAGCTTGTCTTCATGACCTCTTCGCATCGTGCTGAAGTTGATGCAGTAGCTGCCTTGCCTGAGTCCTCCAAACCGCTGCAACCCTAAAGCCTGAATCAGTGTACATATTACGCTCTCAATCCCCGTGGCAGGGAAGGTTCGAGTCTGCATGTGTTGTCCCGAACTGCAGAAGCTACCTTACCGGACTGCATATAAGTGTTCGGCATTAGCCTATTCTTCGCGCTCTTTTCGATACCCTGAACCCTGATCCCGAAACCCGAAGCGCTAAGCCCTGAATCCTGAATTCTGCTCTTTATATACACTCCCAAAGAGCCCGAAACCCCAAGCCCTAAAGTCCCTAAACCGTTTTTTCTTTGAGGAGGCTCGGGAGAGTGCCTAAGGACGCATCCGGCTGAGTCTTCGGAGATGCCGGCGGCCTCTTCCGAGAGGCAGAGTCAGAGCATTCAGAGCGCTTGGGCTTGAGGAACTTCAGGGTTCATGCAGCGGTTTGGGGCTTTGAGGGTTCAAGAGTCCAACTGTTTTGGGTGTTTTGGGGTTTCGTGCTTCAAGGCTTGGAGGGGTTTGAAGGTGTAGTGTAATGGCAATACGGTCTTGAGTTTATGGTTTCGTGTAGCGGGACAGCAGGAAGTCTGCACAAGTGTTTGTGGGTTGCAGGAATATCGAAGATTGTGTATCAGATTCTGCCGTCCCTAAACCCCGAACTTCCCTGAACCTTATTATTCCAATGTCTGGACGTCTGATCAATGTGTCCTAAGAAGAGGGGCTTGCTGCCTAAATCCTAAGACTGAGCTCTTGTTGAGGGATTTAGCTTAAGTTACCAACACAGGGGTCTACAGTAAATACTATCGATCCCTATACTGGAAGCTTAAACTAAATCCCTTAACGAGAACCCAGGAGACCTCAGCAGCCTCAAAGCCTGACCAGGGCGGAAGCAAAGCCTGCGACGCCGCTTCTGGGCAGGACGGGGCTTCGTAGGGGCAGGTCTTTGGTCGAGGGAAGTGTTTTAGCTTGAATATAGGTCTATTTTGGCTTGGTTCCGCGGAGTTTTGAGCGAGTTGGAGACTTAAAATTTTGCGGTTTTAGTCCTCAGCTTCGTGTTTTAGCTTGAATATAGGTCTATTTTGGCTTGGTTCCGCGGAGTTTTGAGCGAGTTGGAGACTTAAAATTTTGCGGTTTTAGTCCTCAATTTCATGGCTCACGTGCTCGTTGTAGAAGCAAAACATCTGGATCGACTCATCAGATATACGTCTGAATACTTGAAACCATGATGACCCTTACAGTCTTCATGGGGTGGTCGTATAGTGTACCTGATGATTAGAAGTGTTGCCCTCTTATAGCTCCTATAGTGTCATGATGCCACTACAAACTTATCAGGCAATACCTCCACATCTTTCAAAAGATTTCAAGCTGAGCGGACATAGGCACAAGAACACCTTGGGAACTCTGGAAGAAAGCGATATTTCTGTCCTGTGCCCGAACGATTGGGTTTGGGCGTTGGGGTTCAGGAATGTTGAGGGGCTGGTGTTTGGAGACACTAAACTCTTCAACTGAGCTTTTCAGTCCGCAGTTCTTGAAGAGGAGGGAGGGCTCCACGCCCTTCACTGTGCCACCAAGGAGCAGGCTTGCGGTGGAGCTTTGGGGATTGGGAGGGATCTGGCAGGGTTGACCGTATGAGGCTCTATGTTAATGATGGAGGCCTCAATTGTCTGGCCGGAACAATACCCTATCTGGCGATTCAGGCCTCTGTATTAAGTTCTGAAGCTATGGGGTTGAGGTGGTTCACCAGCTTCGATGAGCCTCGTAAACGGCCTCGATGCCAGACCCAAATCTATACGTCGCTGTATCTTATAGTTCGAATCTCAGTTTTTAGCATGCAGACATCACCTGTGCCCGCATGACTCGTTCTAGCAAATCTTCCTTCACGCTCCGGGTCAGCAGAAGAGATGTTCGGGCACAGGAGTGGCTAGCGAAGGCCTAAACCGGGCCAAACCCTACTATGTTATAGAAGTTATATATATATATATATATATATCGAAAGTTTTTTATGAACAAAAACCAAAGTGTGGCATGGATCGCCAGTGATCTTCAGTTCCGAAAGCCCGAGTCGTAGTGGGTTTTGGGTTGCGTTCTATGGCGACATGTAGGGGCCTTAGTAATTAGAATAGAGTATTGGGGGTTCCTTCTTATAATTATAGTATGATATCCCCCCAAACCCTATTCTAATTAATGATGAAGTCCCCTACATCATATCATGAAAATAGCCCTTACAGTAGCCCTTATAGAGCCCTTTAAAGGAACCCTATTCTTCTTATTAAGGCCCCTATATTCCCTTATAGAGCCCTACATTAGGCTGGCTCATGAATCTGCAAAGCCGCAAAGCTTCCATCGCAGGCCGCCCATTGGAGCTTCCACGAGAAAGAGGCTCATTCCTTCTTGTGCACTTAATGTAGGGGCCTTTATAAAGGCGGTCTATAAGGGCTATTATAAGGAAAAAATGTAGGGGCCCTAATAATAAGAATAGGGTTTTGGGGGATATTATACTATAACTATAATAAGGAACCCCCAAGACCCTATTCTAATTATAAAGGCCCCTACATTAGAGTGCCGTTTCGGATGCACCCGAAGCTTCGCTATGTGTTCTCTTCCGTGGGGAACGCTGCGCCGTCGAGACCTCCAGGTCACCTGCCATCGCACCCTCTCTCTCGCTCCAGAATCCAAGTAGTATGGAAGTTAAAATCCTTACAACTGAAAGTTAAGATCCATAATCATATCATAACTACTGTATTACGCTCAAAACTACTGTGCAAGCCTTCGAGATTCAGGCAGCCATGCACAGGCTCCTGGGTGGTGTTGATAATGACTCTAAGACTAGTCTCAGTCAGTTGGTCAGATCCGGTCGGCTCATCGTGCTCGTCGGTGACAGCCTTTCAAGGCATGAAGCGGTTTAGGGTTGCAAAGGGGTGTAGGGTCCGTGGGGGGCCTTGGTTGTGTACGGCATCCTTTTTTTCTTTGCATCTGTGGTGCATTTGCTGGTCGGATCTCTTCTCTTCTCGGTCGTACCAGAACGCCCCCCAAAACCCCCTAAGCCCCCAGCCCTCAACTTCTAAAGTCCGAAACGCTCCTCCTAGGCTATAACCGTTAACGTCTGAAACGCTTAATCCTACAGAAGCCCGAAAGGGCCCAAATTTCAGGCCGTAGCCTGTACCGTGAGGGTATTGTTCGGCTTCGATACGGGTACTTTAAGGTTTAGGGTTTAGGGGTTAGGGTTCGATTAGGGTACTTGAAGGTTTAGGGTTTAGGGATTAGGGTTCCATAAGGGTACTTTAAGGGCACTTCACGGGTTCTATGATCGTACAATAGGTTCTATAAGGGGTCTGAAAGGGTACTACACGGCTCCCTAGAACCCTAGACTCCAACAGTAACAAGAATACTAGTAATAAGAATAATAAGCATGATGATATGTCAAATATCACAATACTAGCATAATATGTTGGTATTGTGGTATGTGACATATGATGCTTAAGGTAGTAATCACATCGAAGCACGCCGTCTCGGAGGCCGATGGCCGAAGCCGCAGCTGCACCCGCCATCGGAGCCAAAAGGCTGCCCCAGTGACGTTTGAGCGGTTTAGGGTTTAGGGAAAAGGACGTTCAAAAAATCTAAACCCTAACCCAAACACAAGACCCTAAACTGGGTTGTTCTGAGTCAGAGGCTGGGGGTTCTTTTCAAAGGCAGGGTCTTTGCCTTATGTACCGGGCGTTTTCATATGTTTTCATCATTTGTACGTAGTCGTTTAGTTTGCGGCTTCCTTTCGGGTTGCAGTGATATGAATCCTTAGGCTAAACACTTCATAAGCGTCTCTCCAAATCCGAAAAATGCAGTAAATAATGTATGACATACAATATATAGCACATAACTTAGAAGATCTGAATATAGTTGTAGAATATATAGAAGACGCCCAGCAGGTCCGGTTACCCTCTGGCCGCCCCGCAGAACTCGTGGGCAAAGTTTTTGGGCATGCAGCTAAGGGTTTCGCGTTTTGTCTAAAGGGTTTATAGTTTATAGGTTCTTTTGAAGAGGAGCTGTGCATTTGGCGTCAGATTCAAGCGACACGCAGAGGCCGTTCAGTTGTCGAGAGTTCAAGCCCTGAACCTGAAAGCCCTGTCCCGTTTAAGCCTCGAAATTCAGAAGTGTGACACTTTCAAGCCGCAAATCCTGAGCCCTAAACCCAGACCCTGAAACCTCAAACCCTACTAAAGCCTCGGTGTAAGCCTTTGAGGCATTGGGATGGCGGTTCAGCTTTCAGAGTTTGGGATTTGTGGTTTGAATTTTCGGGTTTCGGACTTAGAATTCGGGGTTTGATCTCGGGTTTGCGTCATTCGAGGATTTTGGTGATTTGTGGAACCGAGAGCCCGGAAGCAACACTAGGGTTTTGGGTTTTGGGAACAGAGTGTTTCAGTTTTTTCTCTGAGTTTCAGGTGTGTTTAGGATTAGGGAGTTTCGATTCAGGAATCGCGAGCGAATTTGGGGAAGCTTACAGGGTCGAGCAGGGACCCCCCTCTGCTTAGGTGGGCCGTGCGGCCCAAAGCACGGCCAAAGGAGGTGCCGCAGCCCGGCGTGCTGGCTGAGGCGGGGGGTTTTGGAGTGTCTGTTGGGAGTATGGAGATCCGTCAGAGAAAGTAAATAACACAATTGTTGCCGAGGGTCCTTGGTTTTTCAAGTCTGTTTTAGTTGTTGTAGGGGCAAAGAGGTCTACCTCTTGTCCTGGTCCTCTTTCTCCCTCGTGGCATTTCGACTCTGCCGGCTCTGCCGGCTCCGAATTGTTGTTTCCACAGTTTCGGCTTGGCAGATCCCGGCCTCCCCTCCTTGACTGCCCATATGTCTTGTTCGGGCAATCCCGTATGTAGGCCTTCCCACTTGGGATCACCCGAGGTTTGGAGGTAACTGCGGTGTTTGAAGACTTCATGGTTAAGTTTTTACGTATCGGGGTTGGGGCATGTCGCGGTTGCCGTGGCTTGATATAGCCTGTGTTGGTCCACGAGTCCTATCTGTTCTATGGTTGCTTCGTCACCTGGTTGATTGGTTGGTTGGTTGGCTCTGGCTATCTGGCTGGGGCGCGTCTTTGTACTTCTTTGTGCGAGCGCATGTTGCGTCTTTGTTCACCAAGCCCGTCCAGGCCTAAACTGAAGAATGCCAGTTCTTGCTCCGACTTGAGGAACAGATTCCCCACAGGAAGCCGGTCCTGACTCGAAACCCTCAAGCAGCCCCAGGCCTTCATACTCAAAAAGAGCCCTAAACCCTAAAGCCCTAAAGCCCTAAATCCCTAAACCCTGAACCCTAACCCGTCACCGGGCTCCAGGCCCACCCAGAACCCCAAAACTCCACACCCCAAACCGTTAAGACCCTAAACCCCAAGCCACTAAACTCGTCCTAAGCGTAAACTGCTTAAACCCCAAAATCCAAACCCCAAAACCCCCAACTCAAAAGCCCAAAATCCTAAGCCTCAACGCCGAAGCCTCCTTAGAACTCAAAGCTCTGAGCTCCGAAGGACGCGCCTCCTCCTAGCAGGCCTAGCAAGGTTCAGAAGGCGGGCTCCATACTCGCTTTTTGGAGGTTTTGGGTTGATTAGGGTTGAGGGCTTCGGAGTGGCACAGAGGCTGCAGCAGATAACGCGCCAACAGGGGCCCAAGCTTAGAATTTAGGGTTCAGGGCTCTATGAGGTTTGTGGTTTCTGAGACTTCGGAAGGTCCGTCTGAAGGTCGGATTAGGGATGGGAGGTTTGAGGTGAGAGCCCAGGATTTGGGGTTTGCCGCCCCCTCCCACTGCACTTTGACAAACCTTGCACAGGCAATAGCACTCCGAGGCAGTGGGCACAGTTGAAATCCTGAACGGCCCCACAACACAGAAGCCGGATGCTTTCATCCGCCGACACCCCTAAAACATGAGCCTTCCCCCTCACCCACGCACTCGAACCTTCTCGACTTCTGACAGAGGCACTTCCACAGCGGCAGATGGCTCCACTCAGACCCGGGTACGATCACCCGGTGGCACCTCAGTCGCGCTTCCAGAACTCGTAGCAGTCTGAATAAGTAGCACGACCATTCCTGTACTCCGTTTTCCCCAAACCCCAATCCCCCAAAACCCCAATTCCCAAACCAAAAGCCCCAGGCCCCAAACCAAAAAACCCCAAACCCCAAGCCCCAAAACCCCCCCAAAACCCTAAGGCCCAGAACCCCAAACCTTCTTCCCACCCGCCTGAACCCCAAAGCCTTGAGCCCCATCTGAGGCGAACCCAGCGGCGTTCCTGGGCCTGGGACCTCAGAGAGCCTCTCCTTACTGTAAGGGCTTATGGGCTTAGGGTTTAGGGTTTAAGTTTTAGGGTTTAAAGGTTTAGGGTGTAAAGGTTTAGGGTTAAGGTGTTAGGGTGTAGGGTTCAGGGTTAGGGTTCAGGGTATACTATACTATCTATACTTGAGTGGTTTCGAAGAGTTGCTATAAGGGATGTGCGGTAGGTGTACCATAGGATTTTGAATACTTGGTAATACTATGCTAGAACGTTTTGAATGAGTAACTGGTGCAAGTATACTATAGGCTACATAGATACGCCATATGAAAATGTTCAATACTTGGTAATAGTGCACCTTTAGTGCACCTTGTAGTTCCTACTACAATACTCTAAAGAATTAGTAGTTTAATTCCTTGTGGTTCTAAGGTCGGCATAGACCACACTGCAAGAAGTTCACAGTGGTAACCCAAACAGCAGCAGCTGACTGGCACTGACTGGAGATGCTGGATTCCTACGCAGCTACAGTAGTGTGTTTTTTTGTTTGCACATGCATTATACTAACTAGTAGTGAGTGCCCGATGATGCTATTCCCATAGATACACATCCTGGGTCCTCAATAACAGGAATAAGGTTTTGGGGGAGACCAAAGCATAATCAGAAAGGGGATAGCAAACATCTTGCTCATCCATAGGGCTTCTCTTCGACACATGGGGTCTTCCCACGATTCTTCTAATCCGCCTTGAAAACGGCTCTTCAACTACTAGTTGTGTGCAGCACTCACAATAAGACTTGGTTTTGCACGTTCGCCCCATTCTCAAGGCCACTATGGTGGACTAACACATCCACACGCACGGGCCCAACAGCGCATGACTATTTCGGAGTTCAGGGCTTAGTGATCGGGTTTACGACAGGCTCGAGGTCTTCAAGTTGCAATAGGGCCTCAATAGGGGCCAGGCCTTGGTGTTTGGCGTTCCGGGTTGGCTTCTATGGTTTGAGGATTCCGATTCGTAGTTGCGCCATCGGCGTTTGGGCCGATGACCTGGACCCCCAACCCAGCACAAACCTTAATCCCTGAGGGCCGAGCTCTCTCGTCTCTCTCTCTCTCTTTCTCTGCAGCCTCCCTCTCTCTCTCTCTCTCTCTCTCTCGCTCTCTTGTGAGGGCCTGTTCTGCGAAAGCGTGACTCTTCTTGTCGGTTTGCGAAACCTCGCAGAGTCGATTTACAAGGGCATCCATACGCTGTTCTAGGCCGCGGTGTCCGACACCTTGAAACCCCGGGCCCTAGCTTACTTCTCCAGGCCTGCACGGTGTATGTACCCGTGTATGTACGTATGAATGAATGAATGAATTCATTAATTGCAGTAGTTGATTAGTTAATTCCATATTGTGTATAATGTAATAATCATGCATTATTTCTTATGTATGTTTCTAGGCATGTATGTGCATAATCTGTACAACGCCTCCAAAAAATCCCTTTCGTCTCATCTAGGCATCTTTCTGGTATCACCTCGCAAGGCACCACCTTGGCGCCCTCAGCCTCAGGCCTCGGATCTGGGACGTTTAGGGTTTTTTCGGGGCATTTCGGGCATTTGTTTTTTTTTTTGGGGCGTTTGGGGTTGAGGGTCTTTGGGCCTGGGGGTTTGAGGGTTCTTTTCCGGGATCTGGAAGGTCTTTGGGCGTCGGGGTCGCGCCGTCCAACTGCCCGATTGTGTAAGGGTAGCCTTATTTTCGGGGCTATCCTGTAAGGTATCACAGGAGCTCTAACTAGAATTAGAAAGGTAGGCTTTTGCGGTTGAAGGCTGGGTTTTTGGGGTACAGGCCTGTAGGCTTTAGGGTTTATCATTCCGTCGCAACCAGAGCATACTTTACTGCCGAAGCCTTTCGACATTGCCTTCGCCCAAGCACTAAAACCCTTCACCCTAAACCCCAAACTCCTTAGCATTAGTAACATACCACCAGACGTCTCGTCAGTTTCTTACCCCAAAGCCCTAAACTTTGGAACGGTCTCTTTTTGAGCAGGTGCCCAATGTCTCCCCATGGCCGTATACCGTTCCACCGAGAGACAAGGTGGGGCGGTCTGGTTTTAGGGTCTTCAGGCGTTTCAGTGTTTTGGGGGCTTAAGGGGTTTAGGGTTGACGGGTTTAGGTTAAGGGGTTTATGACTACTCGAATATCGAAATCGCAAGCCCTAGACTGGGGCCCTAGACCCTAGGCCGCAAACCACTTCCTGACGAGGCATCGGAGCGTGAGACTGGGGGCAGGCGGCAGCGAGACATGCGAGACTTGCCCGGGGTCCCAGCATCAGTTCTTGAGTTGTCGATGAAATTTTATCGAACTATTGAGAGGAGCGGTTGTGAGTAGGGGAGCCGATGCAAGCCGGAGATGAACTGCACAAAAACAAAGAAGGGACGATGGCAAAATGCAAACACAAGACACCCATCCTCACGTAGGACAGGAACACAGAACGCAGGGGAGGATGGAACATCGAAGAAGAACGACATAAAAGATGGCCACCAGTGGCGCAGTGAGGAAGCTGATCAACGCACGAGCGCTGGCAAAGAACACATTAACCGCAAGCGCTCACACGATAAGAAACATTGGGAAAGGTCATAAGTAAGAGAATAAACATATCCAGCTAGGGCGATGAGAGGAAGGAACAACAAAGACCAAAAAAGTAGAAGACACGAGAACACGTCCACCCATAGCGATGCCTGAAGCCCTGCAGTCTGAATTTTTGTGTTTGGGCAGCCTCTTCGCTGAGCTCCACTCGAAGACCCCAAGCCCCAGAAAAAGGCCAAAACTATACAAGAAGGCCTACAGTAAGTCGATGAGTCTTCCTGCTGAGTGCGAGTTTCACGAACTGCTTCACTGTAGCGTCGATTCTAAGTCTGAATTGCAGCGTCCTTGCAAGTACAGGAACCCTACTGTTCATACGCCCCATAACACACCAGAAAAACCTCACAGAATTCCTGATAAGAAAACAACACCTGAGCTATTAACATGTATATATATATATATACGCATGCAAATATGACAAACGCAAACAACCTTCTAAACACACTTGCACTTTGATAAACCGCCAGCAACCCGTGTACAACCACACAAGCCTCTTCCAAAGTCCCACCTTTTAATCAAGCCCTAAGCCCCAAAGCCGTAAAATCCCAAGTTTCGAAACCCTCAATCCCCAAACCCTATAAGCCCTAAGAATGGTCTCCGCGTGGGCCTGCAATGAGTCGAGGCGCCGTCCGGCCGAGCCCCGTTTTCCCCCCCGGAAGGGTGGGAAAACGACCGGCAGGTCGGGAGCTCGGGGGGGCAATGCACGGGACTTCAGAATCCAAAGAGGGCTTGGGGGGGCAGATTATGCGATTCAGGCCCCTGCAATACTCAAATCTGGATTTGGGGTTTAGGGTTTAGGGTCTAGGGTTTAGTTTAGGGTTTAGGGTTGGGGTTTAGGGTTTCAAGGTTTGGGGTTAGGTTTCAGCGTTTAGGGTTAGGGTTTCAAGGTTTGGGGTTGGGGTTTGGGTTGAGGTGACCTGGGCTTGCTGGGGGGCTCAGACGCTACGAGGAAGCTGAAGAAGTCTTCTGTTCGAGACTGCTACCAAGAAGTTATAGACACTGTAAACGATGACCATGATGACCATGCTACTGAAGAAGATGGTGATGAGGATGGCGATTGATGTCAAAGTCAGTACTTTGAATATGATATATCGTGATGATGTGGATCGCCGACGGCTCGTACACGTGAATGCAAAGAGTCCGAAGCTCGGCCCTCACGACCAATGCAACCCCAAATGTTAACCCCGGGTGGAAAAACTGATGGATATATATATATATGTATGTATGTATGTATGTATATAATTTTTGTTATGTATGTCTTTAGTTGGCTTTAAAGCTCCTTCCAAGATCTCACCATCGCCACGACTTCAGGCGAATGACCTGGAACGTGTAGGTCCTCTGAGATGCGATGCGTTCGGCCCGCCATCGACGCCTTCGGGAGTTGCAGCATTGCAGCTCATGTTCTAGGCCCGACCAATACTCACCCTAAACCCTAAAGCCTAAACCGTGTGATTACCCGGAAGGCTACACCAACACATGTAAACCCGTGAAGTATCGAAGCATTGTGTGGGATCCTGAAGAATTTACTACTATTCGGCGCCCACCCCTATTGACCCACCTGTCCTTCCTAGAAATATGTAACCGTAATCTATGTTCCGAAAGAGGGGGTGGAAGAGGAAAACATACCCACTCAAGAGGAACATAGCAATTTGCATGAAATTGCAGTTCTAGTCCTGAGTTGCATCAAAAACTGGAAAGGAATACTTCCGCGCCAAGGTACTAAAAAAAGCTTTAAAGAAAAACACACAAGCAACACACCGCACATGTCAGCCCTATAGGGAATAGAACAAACAAAGTGTATACGCAGATATACAAAACATGTAAATAGTTTTGTAAGCATAAAAATATACATATAAGTTGATAAGTGAATAAATGAGTAAAATATCTGACTTTTACATTCATCGTAAGTATGCAGCATGTGTGTAAACCCAGCTCTAGCCATATAGGTATCAATTTGTTCATAAACCTGTTCATCTGTATATTGATTGTTCTTACAGGTGCTTCACATACGTACATATGTGCAAAACTGTCGACATTCCCCGAGATGCGTAGGTAGGTATATAGAGATATACGAATTGAGCTGTATGTAGACATTAAGTTCTGAAGTTCACAAAGCTCCATAGACTCAAATAGCTATATGAGTATATGGTTAGATGCGACACAACTTTTATGTATGCTGCCGTGACCGCGCTGGCTCTACATGTACATGATGATTTCTTCATTTGTGTATGCACGGACGGCTTCCACAAGTTTGGCCGTGTAGAATTTCTACGCAAAAATCAGTATATACATATATATACAGATGTGATATCAAAATTTCCGCATGTGCACGCAGGTGCAGCATTCGCCAAAGGCAGACAGGCAGATACATAGATGCATATTGTAGGTGATCATCGGCATAACCAAAAGGTTTGTCGTATCCTGCCATGTTGTCCATGTTGTTGGTATTGTTGTTGCCAGTATATTGCCGGCACATGATGGATAAACCTAACATCCGTATGTGTTCCTATTGTAAAACCCAACAAATCAGCAACATTGACACGATACAACAGAAAAACAACAAAACACGCAGACGGGATCCACACGCAAATCTTGCCATCTGAATAGTCTTCGTTCACAGCTTCCTCGAGTCCTGAGAGAAACTTCCTCGGGTCATTTCGGGGGATTCGCTGCTATTTCTTAGAGTCCTAGGTTTCCTTTAAATTTGACCAGTTCTAATTATTCAGGCCCGTATATTACAACGATGGGGCTATGAGCATCTACTGGCACAAGGACCGGTTCGGGTGTAAGTCGTAGTACTCGAAATCACCATACAGTTTCCTATTTTCTGGCCAGCTGGCAGAGTTCAACCCCAGCTCTCTACAGTTTCCAAGAGGGCTTTGTGGGAGGGGGTTTTATAGCTTCGGGCAGGTGAGGACATGAAGGCGCAAAACAGGTTTGTGTAGACCGATTGTGTTGCTGCGATGGTGCTCCCACGGAATAATGAATAGCTGCAGGCCTCGAAGTAGTTCGGAGTGCTTCTTCTCGGGGAGAAAACCCAAAACGGGTTGGATCCGATCTAGTTCCGCTCCCCGAAAGCAGGAGGCAAGGCGTCCGTGAAAAGGATGCGCCCATCCCTCCCTCCCTCCCTCCATCCCTCCATCCATGCTTCACTTTACAGTAGAAGCCAAAAAGTTGGAAACCCAATAGCCTCAATCCTTAAGAGTAATGTATAGGGAATCCCAGCACTATTTGGCCTTAGCCAGGTTTCCAACTTTATGGGGTTTACTGCAAGCAGAAGCCCTCGGGCTCATCGCCAACACCTGAGGCCCCAAAGACCTGGAGCCTCCAGAGTCCCAGAAGCCCTCGATGAGAGCTCCCGGGCCCGAGCCTGCACACTAGGACAGTATATACTATAAGATGCTATTAGAATGTACTGTAATATACTGAATATACTATAATCTACTACAATAGGCTGTAATATACTATAATCTACTAAAATATACTATAATATACTATAATATACTATATTACTATAAAGTTTGCATCGCTTTGCCAAGGTCAAGGCCGTGAGGCGTACCCTCCTTCGCGGCAGCGCGGTCGCGGTGGTCCCCCCCGACGGAAGAGGCCGATGCCTTTTGCCCTAGCTCGCGGATTTCACGGTTCAGATTTAGGGTTTCAGAGCCTTCGGAGTCAAAATAGTAAATACTGCTTGAAGATTTCAAGGGGCTTGAATCTTAAGGCTTAGGGTTTTTAGTTGGTTTGGGGTTTGGAAGCTATCTGCATCTTCAGTACCACCACGACATCACCATCATCCACAGAAATACCACAACCACATATTGTAAAGAGGAAAGATAACATCGCGAGCCCTGCCTCCCTTATGCCTTTCTTATGCTGTACACGAAAAGGTTCGGCCAAGACATCTTTACAAACAAGTCACTTGGTGTTTGAGCTTCTGTCTGACTGAACAACCACGTTTCCGTGGCGCGAAGCAAGTCATCGCTCAGTTCAAAAATTGTCTCAAAATCCTGGAGGCTTGCATGAGCTCTGTCCACAGATGCGAACGCCCGAACCTATTTCAGAATCCTAAGTCTTTGTTAGGTTCCGACAATCCTCAACACCGAGTTGTTGAAACCCACAACCCTAAACCCCTAACCCAAATGAGGCTCCGCCCAAAAAGCAGCCCTCACTCGCACAATGCCTTCCCAATGCTTCTAAATTCAGGTATCGCCCGGACTGGCCCCAGGCGGGATGTTGTGTGAGCTGTTTGAGAATGCTGAACACACTATAATCACATGGGTAGAGTGGTTGTGCGATCTGCACCTACAGGGGCCTGACGTTTGACGGGGCCTCGATGTTCGATAGAGTTTAGGGTTATATAGAGTGCGATGCTTTGTGGCAAGCACTGAGTAGACCTGCACAGAGGGTGCCGAAATTGAATCTGCAGCGTTTTGACTTGAATTGGGCTTAGAAAGGAGCTTTGTTTATCATCGAATCGCTGCCGTACCCTGTCAGTCTTGCATAAGCATGAACTTGACTTCGATATAACAGCTTTTTCCCGAACTTTCAGAACACGGATTCTCGAAGAGTGCTCGCAGGAGCAAGAGCGTCAGCGGCGCTCTGTCAGGGGCTTTTCGGGCAACCCTCTGTGGGGCTGGAAGGGGCCTTGTTTATGGCTACAGGGTACCGGTACCTGTTAAGATTGCATAATGCAAGAAGGTCTCGCAGCCTCGCCAGAGCTGGGCCATCAAGGCTTCTACGGTGTGTAGATATGACGAGGCTAAGCCATGATTTTTCTCGAGTGGACATCAGCAATACCAAGTCCTCGAGGTGCTGCAAGTCCTGCGCTAAGCCCTTAGCCCTAAAACCTAAACCCTGTCAGACCGATGTCCCAGGTGCAGGTTCCCGACGGATGGGGCAAGAGGGCCTGCCTGTGCAGATTTGATGGTTAGTTGATCAATGTTTATTGGGGGGGGGGGCTAGGGTTGGATGGGGTGTGAATCATCAGTTTGAGTATACATTTGCATGGAAGTTCTAAAGAGAAGAGGTACGGTGGTGAAGATCTTGTCTAGATGCTGGAATAAGTCATCGTACTTGGAAGTTCTCGAGGGGCCCGCTCTTGTGGGAGAACGCCTTGGCTAGCGGCTAGCGACCGCATGATGTGATGAAGCGCCTTCTGCGTGAAGCTGGTTGCCGCATGGGTTGTGCAAGAAGCCGGCGGCAGATCTTTGTTTTGGTCCCGAGCTGCCCCTTTGTAAGATTTGAAAAAGCCACGGAAGACGGTGCTGCATCCAAATAGTAGTAGCAGGCGTTATACAGGAACTCTGTCACAAACTTTTCACACCCCCGGAGACAACCCAAAGCCTTCATGTAAACCCCTTAGGGAGCCCTTTTCGAAGCCTCGTGAAACCCTTATGTTGCCGGTATGGAACCCTGATGGAACTCTTAGCCGCCAGGCGGATGGTCTCAAGGAGCCCTGGAAGGCTCCATGGCTCTTCGGATGCAGCAAGGATCGGGTTCAGGGCTGGGGTTCTAAAAGGGTTTATGAAAGCTGAAGCTCTTAGACGGGGATCAAGGAAGGTTGCTACTAAGGGCTCCAGAAGCCTTCATGGGTTCTATGAGGATTTCGGAGTTGGATGCCTGGTGTTTAGAGAGTTGCACGGGTAAATCAGAGGGTACACTCGGTTTGGGACTGGCGAAGCGTTTAGAGGAGCCTCAGCAACCCCCCCCAACATTATTCCAACCCTGGTGCCATACATTGCCATAGTATAGCATGCCGCCAATCGCTACCCCGTTGCGCCCCGTACCTAAATCCTTTAACCTGAAGTAGACCCCAAGGGCTTGTTTTGCAGGATGTGATTTCAAAATGCCTGGGTTCTACTTTTTGGTGTCCGAGGTGCTTTCTACGGCCTCGGGGTCTCGGAGTAGTCGTCTTAGTTCGCAGCATTTGCGAGTTCAGGGTTTTTTGGAGTATCTGATGCGGTGCTCGATTCCACTCAGGGGCCCTAAGAGTTAGAAGAGGGAGGTTTTGAGGTGTGTAGTATGATCTTTATATTAGAAACACTATACGAGGGAGACTTAACGAATATGTTGTGGTTTTACACACTAAACCGCAGACCCAAACACTATACCCTGAACCACTTTAGGGGTTTTCGGGTCGAACCGGGCCCAGGTATAAGAAGAGGCTGGCACGCGGCGAGATCCCCTTGCAGGGCATGGAGTCCGAAATGAAGAGCCCCTTGGCCAAAGGCCTATAGTTTTTGCATGTTTATGCACTGAACCACAGACCTTAGACCGAGTGTTCTTTAGGAGCTACCTTGGGAATTAGCTTTCATGTCGTTTGCCGGATCAATAGCAGAAACGATGTGTCGTTCCTTAGGGTTTTTTGGGGTCTATAGTAAACCCTACAAGTCCAAGTTCGTGGGCTGTCCCTGAGCGCAGATTCAGATAGACCTGCCCGCCCAAAGGCGATGAATCATCAAGCCAAGTGTCCCAAAAGCCCCTAAACCCTAAAGCCTATGAGCCCTGTAAACCCAAAACCCTCAACAGCACCAGACCTTCAAGCCTAGACACCAGACCCCGAGCCCGAGTCCCTAAACCACAAATGTTTCTAAACGCCCGAAGCAGCCTAAACCAAACCTAAGCCCTAAAGCCGTAAACTCTAGACAACACCCCGAACCCCGAGCCGAACTAACAATTTATTTTAGAACACTCAGAGTCAGAGTTCTTCCCTAAGTTCGAAATCCAGACCCCTGGGCGAGGCCTCGACCGCGAGCCCATCCGGGACTTCGGAGACATGCACCTCGGGCCATTTCATTTTTGGGGGTAGCGTAGAGCTTTCTGTTTCTATTGTGATTGCCTTTTTGTGAGCCTTCTGTGCGGATTTGGCAGAGACATCCACTCCAGCACACTTTGGAACTCTCCGTACGACCGGGCGCGGGGCAACACCAGTCAGCCCAACTGCAAAGAGTAGAGGCGCACCCCAACCAAACTGGTATTCAACGTTCAACGACTTGAATTCTGAATCCCACGACTGCCAAAGGAAGTACACACCGGCGGAATTCTCCAACACGACACCCCAAACCTCACGCTCGAGCCGCACACCGATCTGCATTCGCAGGCTCGAAAACCGTGAGATGCCGAACCTCAGCCAAAACCCAAGCTTCATGGACCAGAACGTCGACGAGGCTTCGGCGGGGAGGACAGGAGAGCAATGAGACCGAGTTCTTTGAAAAGCGGTAGGCGTGATCCTTCATGCGTAAGCTGAACGACCATGCCTTGAAATCCTCTTTCTTGCCTTGCACGCTGAAATCGCGACATCTAAGGCACGCCAAGTGTGCTCTCGCTTGAAAGGGCTCTGCCAGGCTTACAGTACCATTGAAACATACCGTCACATACTGCTGTGGCCACATTACACGAACTGTGAGCATGGACGAGCAGGGCAGGACGACCTCTGCAAACCCTAAACCCTCTCTTCGTCAACTGCCTCGAAACTTCCGAAGTCCTGCAGAAAGACAGATGCTTCCAACCCAAGGCTAGGCTAAGATTCTTACGTTTTTGCTGTCTTTCTGGGTGCCTAGAGAAAGAGGTCCTGATGCAGTCGCAAATGACGACCGTCCGAAGCGCGGTCCCCGTGGACCTGGACTTGCGGTTAGCCTTTCGAGGTTCGAGGTTTAGGCTGAGGGGTTTAAGGGTTGAGAATTTAAAAATTAAAGGATTGTGGGTTGATATAAATTCAGGGTTTAGACGTTGCAGGTTTGTTGAAGGCTTTGCAGGCTTCGGGGTTGAGTTTTTTTGTGAGTGGTGGCTTTGGGCTTGGTTTTGGCTGTCGGCTGCCGGGCGCCTCGGGCGCAAAACTCGGCTCAACTGTTTTCCTTGGAGGGTTTCAAGGCAGGAGCACCCTTGATATTTGACTCTAGATTCCGCGGACAACCAAAAACCACACCCGACAAACTCACGTCCCCACCCGACCAGAACCGAACCATTTTGAAGCAAACAACGTCGGGAGGCCTGTAGGGCAACAGAGGCATCGAAATAACACCAACAGGACCAATACTGTAGTTACTGAGGCCCTTGCATCCCCCCTCATTCTTTCGGAAATGTGGGGTGCTCCCTGAATCCCCACGACGAGGTCGCTACCAGGCCCAACACCCCTCGCAGCTGAAGCTCCTGGAGCGCGGGGGCCCGGTAGGCACAGAGAAATGCTGGTCCCATATGCATCTTAGCCAATGCAATTTTGCACGCTGGGCCGTTTGGCGGGTCTTTGAACTCATGGATAGTTTCGGGGCATTGGGTGTAGGGATTTGGGTGTCCGATTCGGGTTCTAGATGCCAGGGAAGAGGTCAAGGACGCGAGAGGCTTAGGATGCTTGTTTTATCCTACATATCCTCTAGTCTATCCCGCGACCTTTCGATGCTTATGCTATACCCCCAGACCCTTCTCGTAATCCTACCACTTACGTCCTAATTCCGGTTCGAATTATTGCTGGGGGACTGGGGATCTCGGAAAGTCGGGTGTCCCGGGAAGCTTCCGGAGGCTTTCGACGGCCGGTGATCGCCAGGGCAGAGGGTATACCAGAGCATGAGTCAGGCTGTGTGTGTGTGGGGGGGGNATCCAGGCGTCGATTCTGGACTGTTTTTTTTTGGGGGGGGGGTATACAAGGTCCTGGGATATGTTATATAGAGCATGGGGACTGCTATAGTCTGTAAGGATTCTATAGTTCTTGGCTTTACAAGAAGTGGCACAAACCTTCAATCGTTGCATGTTGCCGCAATTTCGCAGAGCATAGCGGCTTGAGTTCTGGAACATCGCTCCGTCTTGACAGCTCGTCGGTGGTAGTATAGTATATATAGCATAGTATACTATAGTATACTGCAGCATACAGTGCAGCACAGTATTCCCGCGCAAGTGAGGCGGAACTTGTTCAAGGACCTGCCGAAGCAGGAGTGGCCATCGATCTACCCGCACTTTCGGAAGGCAGACCTGCTGTGCTTCTGATTTCCGATTCAGCAATCCGGCTATATAATATGTCGTATATCATATATTATATAAGTATAATATAATATGTGATATGTTCATTCTACGTCGTTGTCGTCGCAGCAGCGGTGGCAGTGGCTGTCGCAGCTCTTTCGGGCGGAGCACGGGTTGTCGTAGTCCCTCTGGTGAAGAAGCTTGTTTACAAGATCTTCTTTGCACGGACAATCGTCCCAGGTTGCACAGCATGGGATTTGGAGCTCGCTCGCTTGATCGAATTCTTGATAATTCTGGGGAGCCTATACCTGAACCCCAAGCCCTCAAGTCCTCGTCCGAAAGCTCCAAAACCCAAGGTGAGAGAATGAGTCTGCGCCTGGGTGCGAGGGTGGGGGCATCTGCTTTTCCAGGCTTCCGACTGGGACGACCGACAGGCTGAGGCGAACATGTCGGGCTACTACGGCATACTATCTTGGCTAGGGTCGCAGGGTTGCTCTAGGGGTTTGCAATCAGGGTATCTATAGGGTAACCATAGGGATCCTATGAGGATTTTCAGAAGTTGCTCTACAGCGTGGATTGTTTACGGCATCTCCTTCGGAGCCTGAGGGAAGTGGCTGTCATGGTGTATGGTGTGCTGTATGCGCTTTCCACATCCTCGGTTTTCTGCGGCCCGGCCATTTAAGACACTGATTCGTTCGGGAATTAGAGCTTGCAGGGTTTAGGAATTACAATAGGGTTTCGGTCTTGGGAGCAACCTTTGAGAAGATCGTGGGCCCTTGAGTGCAAAGGTTACTTTTGCAAGTGCTTTTTTCTCATGTAGATTGTCAAACATGCCAGGAACCCTTTCCATAGGATAATTCCAGAGAGTCCCGGATCTGATCTCCGAGAGGTAGGCTCAAAGTCTCCGGGGAACATCGTCTGGTAGGTCCGAAAAGTTTAAATAGCTTTTCAGTGTAGAACCCTCGGACTCTATAACCCCGAACCCGTAGCCTTAGCCCTGAACCCTTCGCCCTGCTCCAAGATCCTTGAAGGTTTGGGGCTTCTGTAAACCCCAGGCACCAAACCCAACACCATAAACCCACCTTTACCCCGAAAGCGCTCAACCCTCTTAACGTCCCTATGGGACCCTTATAGGAACCCGTATAAATCGAGACCCCCAGCCTTAAAATCCAAACTCTCCGAGCTCCGACGCCGAAGGCCGAAGACTCGGCCGAGGGGGAGGCGGAGGCTGCGCCGAGGAGGGCGCCGAGCCAGTTCTTCTCGCAGAGGAGTTGGGAGGAGGTGCGCGGCCTCTTCTTGACATGGTACTCAATATATATGATGTATACCTAGACGTATATGTGTATGTATGCAAATGTAAAAACATTTACATATATATATATACACACACATGTAGAGATGTAACTACATGCTTTGTCACTTGAGACGGAAAGTCAGGGTCTTGGAAATTCAGGGCTTGTGGAGGGTCTGCCTGAATGAGTTCGTACTTGTAGGCTCTGTGAAAGCATCTATGGTGGATAGGTGCAATTTTCACTGCAGGAAGTCGCTTGCTTGAATGCAGCAGCCAACTTGCAAAGCCTGATACTGCCGATGTCCAATCCTAAAACTCATTCTAAACCCAAGCCCTCAAACCCGAACCCCCCGCTAAACCTCTACACCATAGCACATCACTGCTAGATCGACGGTTTGACTGACGAGACGACCAGCCTCGTGCGGAGCTTGGCAGGGGTGTCGTTGATCTAAAGGTTTTTGTGGGTTCAATAGAGTTGCTTGAATAATTAGGCGAGTATTTCTTACAGTTTCTGACTATAACTTCAGTCTAATACGTGTATATATATATATATAGATAGATCCGGGGATAACTTGGCAGATATGATCTTTTCATTTCTGTTTGCGGAGATTTTGTCCACCCTCCGGGCCAGCTTTGCGGAGAAGGGACTGAGTGTTGTCCTGCCCTGGAATGATCAGTGGCTTCGGGCCTCACCCCATCTAGCCCAAGCTCAAAGGCCAGACAGTACGGTCAAGCCCTTGGACGTCACATGGATGGACGATCTGGCCCTTTTGGTTGAGGCGGATCGGCCTTCGGACTTGATTGACCGGGTCGTCGCTGTTGCCTCCGCCACTGTAACGGAATGCATTCAGGCGACGCTTCTCCCTAACTTAGCGGCCGGCAAAACAGAAACCGTCCTGTCGTTGCAGGGACCTGGATCCCGCAAACTCAAGTCGGAAATTTTCAGGGGCACAGACCCGACAGTGCAGTTGGCGTCTGATGTTTGGCCGGCGGCGAGACTCCGCATGGTGCCTCAATACAAACATGTAGGCGGCTTGATTGAGAGTAGAGGTGGCTTTGCAAAGGAAGCCAAATGTCGCATTGGTGCGGCCTGGGCGGCCTTTCGGCAACGTAAGCGTCAGATCTTTATGTCCCCAGTCGTGACACATGCAGAGAAATCGACTTTGTTCTCTTCCTTTGTCGAGTCGACTCTGTACTTCGGGGTCAGCACGTGGACTGAGGTCACCCCGGCAGTTGTCGCCCAGTTCCAAGGGGTGCTCGCTGCTATGGCCAGACTGATGCTGCGGCCCACTTTCAGCCTGGACGCGGCCCGCCACGTCAGTTCTGCATATGCCCTGGCTGTCGCTCGGATCCTGCCGGTTTCGGACTCCTTCCGTGTCGAGAGACTCCGACACTTCGGTGTTTTGGTTAGCCAAGCCAATCAGGAGATCTGGGCTCTTCTGCACCATGAAAGACTTTGGCTCCTTCAATTACTCGACGACCTGGAATGGCTGTCGGAACGACTTGCCCAGGCCGGGCAGAGCCCAAGTGAAGTCCCCAATTGGGATGCGGCTGTGCAACTCATTATCGCAAGACCCCGTCGATGGAAACGATTGATCACCATTGCCCGAGGTGTTGCTTTGCGTGTGGCGCTCTGGGAGGCCGAGCGACAGCAGTATTACGGTCTGCTTCTGCGGCAGCTGCGAGCCTCTGGAGCTAGCCTCCCTGCCACTATGCAACCTGTGGACGGTAGAGAGTTCTGTGCAGTATGCGGCAAAGTCTTCCGAGACCTACGTGCGTGGTCACACCATGCTTTCAAGGTGCATGGGAGGGTGCGAGAGGAGAGGACCCTTGTCAACGGACGACAGTGTCCTGTATGCCTGAAGCATTTTGCCAACACCGAGAAGCTGTGCAACCATGTCCGGTACTCTAATTCCTGCAAGGTAGCGCTTCTACGGTCTGGCTTGACTGCCACGCCGACCCCAGGGATCGGAAGCCGACGCTTTGATGATGGCTCAAAGTCATTGCTGCCTGCCGTTCAGGCTGAAGGGCCACGACTGTTCTGGAATGGTGCCCCTTGCCCTCTTGAGCCTGAGCGCCCCTCAGAGGAGGTTCTCCTTCGACTTGAGGACGTCTTTGCCCATGCTGAGCAGCTTTGTCACTCCTTGGAGGTTCTCCTGCAGGCCTATCAGACAGCCTTTTCTTCTGTTTGCCTACAGCAATCGCGGTTGCGTGCCACGGCCACGGAATGGGCCAGTCGGCTTCAGGAGCAGTTTGCTGAGGATGAAGACCAGGGGCTGCAATGGTTCTCGTGGCATAGTACCATCTCAAGCCGCCTGCTTGAGGTTGATTGGCTCGCATGGCTAGTTCCAGATCCTAGGGCCCAGGGCCCCAATGTCGCCACTTTTCAGGACGCCGAGGTTGCTCTTCCCTGGTTGCAGTTCGACCACCTGTCCATTGTCAGGACTTTGCGACCGATACGAACCGGTTTCTGCCTTGCCCTTGAGAGAGTTGATGTTTGCCCAAGCTGGACTTTTCAAGACTTCTGGGAAGGGCTATGCCCGCGCGACTTTACCCAATGGTGCCTTGAGAACACACCCACCCGGCTGGTCATCTTCTCCTGTAAAGGGCTGCTGAGCTCACTAGCAGTCCCTGCCGCAATCAAGTCTTTTACTGTCCTTGAAGGGGATTTGAGACGATTGCGACTGTACTCTGACCTGTTGAGAGGCGCATTGCACCTTTGGCAGCATCGCTGCCCGACGGTTGTGATTTTGCCAGACACCATGTGTTTGGGTTCTGCGGCCTTGCGCCAAGCCGCCCCGTACTCCTCAACAGTAGCAGGCATTTCGGTCATAGGAAACTGCCCGTGTGAGCACGTCCCAACTCTGTTTCACTTTTAATTAGGTGCCTTATAGGCTGCGTCCGACTTGTGACACTGTGCCTCGAACAGCGAACAGCGAAATATAGATAGATAGATAGATAGATAGAGATATATATATATATATATATATACAAGCACACACTATAATCCACAGAATCATATACTCCCAAAGCCCGAGTCTGAGTTTTGAGCCCTCTACTTTTTTGGGTCTCTCAGCTCGGCCTTTGGGCTGAAAGGCCAAGGTCCTGAAGGTTGGGGCTTCATAAGGATTTAAGGTGTATAGGGTTCAGGTTTAAGGTTTAGGGATGCATCGAAAGGAGCCGTAAGGCCTGGGGCTTCCTTCACTTCGGAAGTTTTGTCGTGTTTCCTGTTTCAGGAGCTTAGGGGCGGAGGGATTCCCCTCAGAGTTGAGGTTTGTTTTCAGGCCCAGGCCCCTTTGCCAGGCGTTGCAAACCCTAAACCCTAAGACCCTAAACCCCGTCCCCCCCATTCCCGGTGCGCAGGCCCGCAGCATGCAGCTGCCCCGGCCTTCGCGAATCCAATACCAGAAACCTGCTCGCATTCTGTTGAGTCGTGGGCTATGGATGTTGTTGTTACATGTCATTATTAGGATCTTGGTTTGTTTGATTGTTTTGAATAAACGGGTCTAGTATTATATGCTATTTTGTTATTGCCGGTTCGCTTGAAGCCGGCCTCATGGTCTTTCTTGCGCTTCCGTGGGCCAGCTTTCATCGAGTCTTCCGGGTACTCTGGGTCTCGAAGTTCTGGGGGGCGGGCCGGTCATCTTGGTCACCACGATTGCCAGTACCCGCCCCCCCTCCCC
>BGNK01005508.1:0-14579 GCA_003297005.1 Symbiodinium sp. clade A Y106
TGCGTGCGTGCGTGCGTGCGTGCGTGCGTGCGTGCGTGCGTGCGTGTGTGCGTGTGTGCGTGTGTGCATGTGTGCGTGTGTGCGTGTGTGTGTGTATGTATGTATGTATGTATGTGTTTGTGTATATGTGACGTGTATGTGTGTGTGTGTATGTGTGTGTGTGTGTATGTGTGTGTGTGTGTATGTGTCTGTGTATGTGTGTATGTGTCTGTACGTGTGTGTATGTGTGTGTATGTGTGTGTGTGTGTATGTGTGTGTATGTGTGTGTGTATGTGTGTGTATGTGTGTGTATGTGTGTGTGTGTATGTGTGTGTGTGTCTGTGTCTGTGTCTCTGTGTCTCTGTGTCTCTGTGTCTCTGTGTCTCTGTGTCTCTGTGTCTCTGTGTCTCTGTGTCTCTGTGTCTCTGTGTCTCTGTGTCTCTGTGTCTCTGTGTCTCTGTGTCTCTGTGTCTCTGTGTCTCTGTGTCTCTGTGTCTGTGTCTGTGTCTGTGTCTGTGTGTTTTTTGTGCGTTTGTATCATACAGGCGTAACTTTAATGCGCACACGCAGATGGACGGACACACATATACACAGACATGTAAGCCGTTGACGTATGAACATACAAACGGTTAGAAAGGACGGACAGATGCACTTGCGTACATACATCATGCAAACTGTATATGAACAGACAAGGCATTCTATGATCTGGCACTGCCTTGCATTGCACTACAGCACGTACGTCCATACCTGCACGCAAGCACGTCACATACCTCGTGCCAGAGCTTCACACTACTCGAGACAAGCCACAGCAACTGCACTGCAGCGGCATCGACATGTCAAGGATTGCTGAACGACTTTCGTTCTCGGAGCACAGCACAACGACACCTGTCTCCCAAGATGGTGAGACCCAAACCCTCTTGCATTTGTTTACATATCTAGTTACTTTGCTTATCTATTGGCTGTTTGTTCAGTTTACATACACAACATCACACAATACAGCACATTTAAATGCCATGGAAAACAAACTTAAGCAGAACTCGATCAGGCTCTCGCAAGCCGAAAACGACAGAGCCAATCAGAGCTTCAATGAAGGACTCGCAGGCGCTTGGCCTCTTTTATAGGCAATAACTTTCTGTCGAGGGTCTTGTGAAATCTTAAGATGCTTTCAATTTCTACACGATCGGCAGTGTCGTCCAGATTCCGATCAAGGCTTTGGATATCAGGGTTTCAGAGCGCTCGGGGTGGGGTTCGTGCGCGACACTCTCGAGAAGTCCCTGGAATCTCAGCGAAAATCTCAGGCGCTTGGAGAGTTGGGCCTGCGACTGCTGTTGCTGTGTCTCTCCGCTCTTGCTGGTTCTTGTTGCCCTCACGCTGTTGTTGAGGGCTGGGGCCGGCCAGGGTCCATGATTCGGAGTTCAGATTCTTTAGCTTCGTGGCTAAGAGGCTAAACAGAAGAGGCCACCAAATAACGCCGGGGCCCCGAAAGATAGGATGGAGGTAGGTAGGATTAGGGATGCCATATAAACGACTTTTATTTGGTATAGCCCCACCTACCTTCATTTCTACCTTGCACCCCTTTGAAATAGCTTTCGTCCTTTCAGCCCCTGAGACGCCGGCAGAAGCATTGGACTCAACTGGCAGTGCATCGGGCTTTGCTATTTTGGGGCTCCTTGTTATAATTATAGTAGCATATACTCCTCAAGTCCCATTCTAATTAATTATGAAGCTGGCACAGCTTGTGATAGAGAGCCAGGTATTGGGCCTAAGCCGCTGGCGCCTAGGAGTATTATTGCTGTTTGTACTGTATGGCGCAGATCTCAAGCTGCCTCTGTTGACCCGCTCCCTGAAAGGCCCTCCTTCCAACCATGCCAAATCCTTGGAACGTCGCAGTGGACTCAGAGGGCTTAGAGGCTTGCCAGCGATTCGGCTCTGGCTTGCGAAGGTATTGTAGGTCAGGGTATTGCATCTGCCGTCGTAGTAGTAGCATTAGTAGTAGAAGCAGTACGAGTAGCAGTGGCAGTAGCAGAAGCGGTACCAGTAGTAGTGGCAGCAGCAGTAGTAGACATAGTAGTAGAAGCAGCAGGCGTAGTACTAGTAGTAGTAGTAGTAGGAGTAGTAGGAGTAGTAGCTGCAGCAGCAGCAGTAGCAGTAGCAGTAGCAGTAGCAGTAGTAGTAGTAGTAGTAGTAGTCGTCGTGGTCGTCGTAATTGCAAACACGAAGCGGTGACTCAAACTGCTTAGACAAGCTAAGCAAGTTGAGAGCAGATTTTAGACCTGCTTCTCGAGTCCTGATAGTCAGTGGGTTTGCGCAGACGATGGCTGCGTGCATAGCTAACCTCATCATCATCAGCATCACCATCGTCGTCAACATCATCGTAATCCTGACAGACGAGAAAGACGAGCATTGCGAGGCCGTCGGAAGATCAAAGAAAAAACTGTGCCTGAGGCATGGGAAACGACATTGCTCTTGATTTCATCAGCAGTGGGAACCATGCTGATGCTGATCTGGTGATGATGACGATGACGATGGCGATGACGATGACGATGGTGAGGGTGATTATGATGATGCTGAGGGTGACGATGGTGATGGTGATGATGATGGCTTATCGGCATATTCAAATCTCCAATCCTATGTAACCCCTAGGCCATTTCCGAATCGGTCTCTCTTTCCCACCCGCGCCCCTTACATCGGGGTTCAAGATCGTGAGCACTCTGTACAGTGACCCGGCGGTAACCACCACTTATATCATTGAGGCAAAGCGTTCTGGTTCTCTTGCCTTGGCCACATTCCTGGACAAAGTGGTTGCTCCGAGCCCTCCCGCAAACCTACCTCCTTAACGACGCTCAGCGGCATCATCACCACCACCACCACCATCATCATCACCATCAACATAATCACCATCTTGTTCTGCATTTCCATCATCTTCATTATCGTCATCCTCATCCTAACGAAAAAGCTTCTTGGTGGCTGTTATTTTGCCTGCCGGGCGGCAGCTGTTCGTTTTTTGCCACGAAGCTTTCTGCATGCTTTGAGTTTAAACGTTCTACGCGACAGCAGCAGTAAGACAGTAAGAGTCAGAGCAGGGACAAGTGCCACGGTGTCAGCAGTAAGCTGACCATCGGCAAAGGGCGGCCTTCGCTAGCTGGTCGCTTGTCTGGTGCACTTCCTGGCACAGAGTTTTTTTTAGGGGCTTCGAAGGGTTTCCGCCAGCTTACGAATTAGGGTAAAGTGCCTGACAAATGTAGATGGCCGTCTGTCGCTTAAAAAAACCTAACCTCAACATTCCTGCAACGTGAGCTCACGAAGTTGAAAGCCGGGCCCTCATGTAGTACATTGTGACCCTCTGGGATCCATAACCCTGCAAATTGGCTTTAACTGAGGCAACTTACTCTGAGCCCTGTTGCCTGGTATCCCCCAACGACCCCTGAGGCAAAAGGAATTCCTAATTCAGAACAACCCTCCGATGGGATCCGCCTGCACTCGCTAAACTGGTTGGCCGCTTTCCCGGACGGCTCCCTGGCTTTGGGCGGGGTGGCTGCCTTTTTCGTGCTTAGGGCTCCGTCCTGTGTTAGCTTGTCGGCTTGAGGTGCTTGGTCGAAGGCCTGGTGCTGAAAGTCGGCTTGGTCTTTATGGTGAATGTGGGTTTTGTGGCTCAGGGCTCTGAAGATCCACTTGCACGCACTTTTGTAACATTTCGGTACTTGGATGGGAAGCCGTGGCATTCCAGCGGTGGGATGCGGTGGGCAGAGCCCAGAAGACTGGGATTTGGAGTAAAGATGATTGGTGCTGGAACTTGCCCCATGCAGTGCTCACAGCCTTGTACCTTAGACTGTAAAATACTTCAAACCCAATAGTCTCAAAGCTTCAAGCCCTGTCTTCTAAAGCCGGAGATCTGCATAGACCCTGCACCCTGAGCCCCAATCTGTTACTTTGAAACACCTACCCTCAATCAATCCTAAAGCCTAAACCCTAAACCCTCCAACTTCAATCCGGCCCTAAGCCCATTTAAAGGATCATGGGACTTGGTAACTAGGGTTATAACTAAGGAAACTATGCAGATAACCCCAATGTCGGACCGTCCGGCACCACAGCCCTGGAGTCCGCTTTATACTCCCTGGCCACTGCACAGAAGAGCTGCCACCTATCTCCGGTGCGCAGAATCCGTTTCCATTGTGCGTCCCGAATATATTCGGCATAGCGGGCACGGTCATCCTCCGTCCGCGCAGAATAGCCGTCTGGCAGCATGCTCTTGAGGAGTCCCCACTCCCTAGCAACGAGCTGCGTGCCGGCCATGCCGGGCTCCCGCTCCTGCGTTGAAACATTTTTCAGCACTGAAACTGATCGAGAGAATTCGTGCTCGCCGTGGGTTTACGGTGTGCTTCTCCGCGATGCCAGGAACATCAACTGAGGCGCATGCCTGCACGGAGTCGGTCGTCAGCACAACATTGGCATCTGCCTTTTTCCCATGCGGAGCTGTGCCTTCATACGCCCTCTCTGCAGCCGCGACCTCTTCCTGTGCCGTCTGCAAGGCTGTCGTCGCCGAGGGAGGAGGCCGGGAGCCGCTGCTGCGCACGCGTGCTGCCGGTCCGGTCACCTCTTGTCGCACGACCACAACCCCTTTCTGGCTGGCCTCGCCCTCTCGTTTTTCCTTCCGCACAGGCCGCCGCTTTCCCTGAGTCTGATCCGCGGCCACGCTTGCCATGTCGCACGGCCCTTGCCAGATGCTGCACCGCTGCAAGAGTGCTTCGGTATGAATACCGTCCTCCTACGACAACAGTTAACACTGTGTTACAACAATACCACTATCACTACAAAGCCGAAAATACTTCCGTGTTTCTCACACATCATGCAGTTGCAACCTCGACTATGCTGCCAAAATCTTTGCTACGTCTTTCCATCCGCGTGCGAGCACAAGACGTGTAACCGGCGATGTTGTTTGCACTGCCACGCTCTCCTGCTCGAACGCAAACGACCGGCAGCCTGCTCTTGCGACTAGCCGGCAAGGCGCTTGTGGAGAGAGGAGGTACACGTAGGTGACCATGCGACACTGTTACCCCCAGGCTCCCAAGCAACCGCACAATTTAAAACGACGCGAGCTATCATGATCGACTGTATATTCAGCCAAAAAACTCGACACAACCTTCTCGTCCACGGCGAGCTGCTTCACTGTGTCGGCGATGGAATAGCCAGGGACATAGAATGCTTCCGTGCGCCAGCCCCGACTCTGACCTGTTTGCGACAGCATTTGCAGCGGTAGTGCACGGCTCTCCGGGTGATGATCGTTCGCTCATCCTCCTGGCCTTCACGGAGCGGCCCCAATGCTGGCCGGCAAGAACACCTGGGATCCCGACCGCATATCGCTACATGCACCTAAGCAAGGCTGTGGAGCTGTACATGGAATCATCGAACTGTCATTTTTTGTTTGTGCTGTCGCATCTTTCTGCAAGCTGATGCCGGGAAGAGGGCAGCAGCCCTGTGGCCGGCTGAGGTCATCCACCACAGCACAAGTTACAGACCCTCAGCCTGCCCACGACGGACCGAAAAGTGATACCTGACAACCCTTGGCATCCGAGGAGACAAACCAGATCAGCTGCACGTGATTCAGCTGATCCCACACCGCACGACAGTCCCCACCATGGCCAGCAACCAGCACCCCAGGTGACGACACACCCATCGCCAACAGCCTATCGCAAACAGCACTACTGTCACCACCCCTCTGGGCATCACCCCAGGACACGACGGATCCATCGCCAAGAAAGGTGTCAAAAGCACGGGCAGAGGCTTCCCTTCTTCAGCCACCATGTGGAACGGGTTACTTATATGTTTAGGTCCAGGGTTGGAAACCGGGGTCGTTCCTACCGCTTGCCTTTTATCACAATTCCACTATGCCTGAACGAGTCGTAACACACCTGATGTCTGGCAATTAGAGGTACCCAGGGTACTTTTTTTTGGGGGGGAGTTCCGCATTCATGTCCTTTACGTTTCTACACTCCCATCTGGACTCATATGAACAGAAGCTCCTTTGCAAGGGCAAAAGCAACGGATCCGTAAATAGCAGCTGTTGTGTCACTAGCCGACATGCTTACCATCACAAGCTCTTATCCTTGAATCCTACATTCAAACTCGACACCCTAATGTCCCTAAGCTCTGAACCCTAACTTCAGGAACCCAAAAAATCCAAAATCCTTCCACCCATCAGATGTCCTCCCTTGCATAATACAAGATCAAATCTCGTAGCTGAGGGATCTTAGTTTCCCGACCCCTAAACCCTTAACCCTAAACCCCTCAACCCTAAACCCTCAAGCCTCCTCCCTCAAACCCAAACCCTAAACCCAGCTCCCCACTGCGGAAGCCCGAAGCTTTGAGCCCAGAAGAGCCCTGAAGCCTCTGAGTGAACAGACTACTACCAGTTAGTAATAGGCCCTTCTAAGTATACCTAAGTATACTGGCATATGTGCAAAAGGGTGCCCAAAATCCCATGCCGACTATCAAGCCCCTATATGAACTACATCCTAAACATCAGCTGTAGTTTACGCCACGCGGAGCCCTCATATTTTCTAAAGATTCAGGCCTATGTATTTGCACCTTCTCAAAACCCTATTGAAACCTAAAAAAGTCCTATTCCGGTGGCCTTCGCTGGCAGGATGCCCTGCGCCACTCCCTGGCAGGCCCGAATTCGAGGTCATGGGGCTAAAATATGTAGTAGACTACGTTTATGCGCTTGTTTTACTACTTTGATGATAAGGAGCGCCAAAATAGTATTGGTAATTATTTAGGCCTCTACACTAAAGTGGTCTCATAGGGCATAGCTGAGCATTGGCGAGCTTTTGGTGGTCTCGCACAGGTCAAGTAGGGGTAAGCGGGTGTTTATACGATGTTTATACTGAGTCTCTATTATACGGTATGGACCCAAAACGTTTTTTTTTGCTAGGGCTCCTGGTGTATCACTACTTCCTGTAGGTGCCCTGGCTGTTGGAAGTTGCGGGCATACGGTTTTGAATTTTCAGCTTGGGCATGCATGAGAGTACGTTCGGCCAAGAATTCGGGCCTCTGCTTCCGGACGCCCGGAGGGGCTATGAAGGACACTAAACCCCAGGCACTAGGCACTGAAAGGAACTCACATAAGCCCCAGGCAAGCCGTAAAGCTCCAAACCTGGAAGTTTAAAACCTTGCAAAGCCCTGAAACCAGCCTAATGGAAGCTCATCAAAGCCCGCGAAGCCCAGAAATTTGTAAGCCAGAAGTCCTGAAGCGCTCAACCCTAAACCCTCAACCCTTACATGACCCGTAAAGAGAACCGCAGCTCCCACCTGCGCTCGCCAAGCTGCTGGGCTTCTTGCTCTGACGTCCTCCCAGGAAGAAACTGGATTTTAAGGCTGCGGAGATGTTAGGCCCAGCATTTGAGGGTTTGGTTTAGGGTTTCGGGTTCAGGATTTCGGGTTTAGGGCTTGAGATTTAGTGTTGAGGTTCCAGGTTTTCAGTAGAAGATTTGGGTCGTCCTCTGCCTGTAGGTGCGGTCGGTCTGGGACCCCAGCGAGCTTATTCGAGTTTCTCTCGGACTCTGGCCAATTGCTCTGGTGCTCTGTGCTTGTGGCTCGGAAACCTTGAAATCTACACCCCCAAACCCTGCATCGACATAATTCTTGGCAGACTTTTGTCTCGGACTGGCCATCCGCGCGACTCTTGTGCTTTCTCAATGCCTCTCTCGCAGAAGAAGTTGCAGCCTTTTCTGATGGCTGACTCCGGCTCCTGCTACTCCTTTACTCTTGCTCCTGTCGCGGGCGGCAGTCCGACCTTGAGTTTGTTCAGACTTTGCACGGTCGCTTCTCTCTTGCCTGTCTTTCCTATTTGACTTGCGGCTGTCGTTCTGTGCAGCACCTCCTTGATGATGTCCTGCGAGGCATAAATTCGAGCATCTTGATATCACCTCTGGCTGCTCTTCTTCTGTTTCCTGGTGCCCCTTGAACTCATCCTTGCTGCATGGGCACAGCGCCTGGCTTGTGGTGCGGACGACATGCTCTGGACATTTTACGCGCGGTGCCTCAGTGTGAGCGATTTTGATGATAACGATGACAGTGGCAGTCTCAAGACGGTGAAGCCGCGTTGAAGCCCGTCATACTGCCGAGAACAACATTGGTGGTTAGCTTTGAAAGTATGAAAGCCCACTGACCAGCTTTTTCATGGCAAAAATGAGATGGGATGGACCCCCCGACAAAAGACAAGTGACATCGATGACATTCGTGCCGCAAAAGAATTGCGGCTCTCCGATCCAACATCCTCAACACTGCTGCAGCTCAGGACTCAAACCAGTTTTCTCATCCTGCACGTTGGCCTACATCAAGATGCTTTCTTGGTAAACCACTGTGGAAGAGGAACGGGCTGAAGTCAATCCGAAGTCTTGAAGCCTCAAACTCAAAAGATCTGCAGCTCTGCAACCCCGATAACAAAGTATACTGACAATACCACGGCAGTAGCAGTAGTCGCAACAACCATACCAAGCACACTGAGGGAGTAGCAGCAGTAGTAGTAGTAGTAGTAGTAGCAGCAGTAGCAGCAGTAGCAGCAGTAGTAGTAGTAGTAGTAGCAGTAGTAGTAGCAGTAGTAGCGGTAGTAGTAGTAGTAGCAGCAGCAGAAGTAGTAGTAGCAGTAGTAGTTGTTGTTGTTGTTGTAGTATCATCAGTAGGGATGACCAGACCTGTGAGAACAGCAAGAAGCTCCGCGAGAAGACTGGCAAGAAAAACGAAGAGCACCTTGACTCTTACAGTCAGCCCCGGGAAACCCTCTGCTGCCCGGCTCGCCAGCCTCGTCCTGTGCGTGGACCATCCGAAAAGAAGCCTGGCTTTGAGTCTGTCGTCCCGCTTTTCACTTCATTAGAATCATGTATCGCTCCTCAACCTGCGCGGGCATATTTCTTGTTTGCATTTGAGACGACTACAACTTCTGCTACTACGACGACGACTACTTCTACTACTGACTACGTCTACGACTACGACTACGACTGCGACTGCGACTGCAAAAACCACGACGACTCCTACTACTACTACTACTACTACTACTACCACTACCACTACCACTACCACTACCACTACCACTACTACTACTACTACTACTACTACTACACTCCTACTCCTAGGCCGTCTCCGACTCCGACTCCTACTCTTACTCCTCCTCCCCCTCCTCCTCCCGCTACTGTTACTTCTGCTCCTACTCATCCTCCTACTCCTGCTCCTCCTCCTCCGCCTGCTCCTGCTCCTGCTCCCCATCCTGCTCCCGCTCCCGCTCCTGCTGCTGGTCCTGCTGCTGGTGCTGCTGCTGGTGCTGCTGCTACTGCAACTATTATGTTCACAGCTCGCACCAGGCTATTGCTCTTACCCCTGCTGGAATTGCTAGCCAATGTTGCTTTTCAGATCGCTGTTGATGATATTGCCGTGCTCTTGCTGTATGCGGCTGATGTTATTGTGAGCGCTGTCGTTGAGAATCCCCGGTGCATTACTATTGTCATGACTGTCGTACTACTGTTGAAATATGTTGACATGGCTATGTCTACTGCTGGTGCCATGGTTGGGAGGAAGACGCTCTCAACCCAACTACAACCATTGCTAGTACTACACTTATCATCCCTACGGTTCGTACTACCACTACCTGAAATGTAACATTGGCATGGACATTCGGCTGTTCGGGGGGGCACTGACTGCCGCCGCTTGAAATTGTCATGAAGATGGCTGCTTATGTGCCGTTTCAATCGCAGTGCTAGTGCCGTTTTGCAGGTGTGATCACTGTATAGAACTCCGAGTCCGAGTCCATGTATTACCTTGACTGCTGATATCCGTACCAGCAAGCACCGCTGCTGCTACGAAACATGCAGATCAATAACTGGTCTCACGGCTTTGCTCTATTTTCTGTGTTGTGTACCCTTACATACAGTTGAATAACTGGTCTCACCGCTTCGTCCTGTTATTCTATGTATCCTTGTCAGTGCACCACCATCGCTTGTTAATTAACTGCTGCTCTTACCACTGCAGCTACCGCTGCCACTGCTGCTACATGCTGCTACCAACACACTACCATCGGCACCCCGCCACCACCGCCAACCGCTAAGTCTACACTCTACACTAAGGCGACGACGCCTACCGCTCACTTCAAACGGGGAACTGCCAGTCTCTTCTCAGCCAGGCACTGTTACTGACTATTACTGCTGCTTCTAGGCTGCGATGTTTGCTGTTTTTATTTTGCTACTTGCTATCACCACTGCTACTATTCCGACGATGCGCGATGCCAATACTACTGTTGATGTTGCTATCATTGGCTTTTGCTAGAAGGCCTTCGCTCATCGCTGCCTCCTCTTCCGCCACGCCTGCAAAATGGGCTTCGGAGGCTGTGGCTTGGGGCTTGGGGCTTGGGGCTCGGGATCCAGTGTTGAGTGTTCACTTTACGGTCAAGGGCTTTGTGTTCACTTCGGGGCTGAGAGTCTTGGCTTTTGCTTCCTACGGATGGTACGAGCAAGTAGCACAGAAGCACGAGGAAAAGAAGTCAGTAAAGAGCACGCATTGCATACCCCCATTTAGCGACCAGACTGACGGGGAGGTGCAAAGCAAGGGAACACTTGGCGACTACGCACGTGAAGCCACGACTAGAGTGCAAAGGAGCAAAATCACTGACCGATCCCACGCACGGAAGCCCTGAAGCCAAACTCAAACCCGAGCCATCAAAAGTCAGCAACAAAAATTGCTCGTGTACTTGTGCACATGTTATACACATTAGATACTATAAACAGAGGCATACATGAATCTAGTACAGCTTTGTGCACAAATGCTTATGTATAGAATGTGTAGGGTGTGGAGTAACAAGGGCAAATGGTGTATATGATTGCATGTGTATATATATATGTATATATGTATATATGTATATAACGGTATTCACTCTTGAACAACAACATCGGCAGGACAGAAGCTTTGACCTACCGGCTCTTTCTTGTCTTAAGACCTCTTGCGGAATAGCGCAGTGCCCGGAGGCTCGGGAGGCTCGAATCCTGGGTAGCGGAGTCTTTTATACGCCGGCTTAAAGTGATACTACTTTAATGTCGGAGGAGTACCCCATGCAAGGGTCCTGTTTGTTAGGATTGCAGGGGCGAATGGGGGCCTCCGTTCGACGAAATCGCGAGTAGGTTAAATTTTCGTCCTACCGCGGTACAGCGATACAACAAGTGGTCAGCCAATGTACGGAAGTGGCAGATACCGACACGGCAACCACAGCGTACAAAATGCACAATCTTTCAAACACTCTAAAACCGTCAAACTCAGAGCCCTGAACAGCTGCTCAGTCTTCACGAGCCCCATAAGAAAAGTTGCTTAAGAGCGCGCAAGAAGAAGTAACGTGTACTCTGCCGAAAAGCGTATAGCAATCCTTCTAGAATCCCGATAGCAACTCGGTTTCTATGGTAACTCTTATAGAACCCCTATAGCAGCCCTTATAGAACCCCTATAGTAACCCTTATACAACCCCTGTTGCAGTCGCAGTCCTTGTAGAACCCTTCGAGTAATCTTGGGGTACCCTAAACCCTTAACCCTAAAGCCTAAACCCTAAGCCAGCTGCCAGTCTTTTGGGCCTGATCTCCGCTTGGACTTTGGCGGAGCTCGCAGGACTGCACGGGGGAAAGGGGTTTAGGGTTTAGGGTTTAGGGGAGGTGCAAAGCAAGGCTGCTGTGACTGGTACTCTAACTGCTTAGTACAAGGGTTACTATACAGAAGCTAAACCTGACCTTGAATACATTACTCAGGAAAAGAAGTGTACGGTACTTTGTGGTGTAATGCTGCGTGTACCTTTCCAGTGTTGAAGTTGTTAGATGTAAATATGATACAAAAAGTAAGTCTGCAAAAATCCAGGCCCCGCAGCAACCTGCTCTTCAACTACAACTGCTGCTGTAAGGGTTGCTATAAGGGTACTACACCTGTTACTATAACTGCCACTATAAAGGTTACCATTAAGTGGTTGTAAAAATCATTAGAAAGTCTCGGTGCCGAGAAGGGCGGCGGCTCGAAGTCTGAGATCAGTTTCGACTTCAGGATGGGTTAAGGTCTAGTCTAGGGCTTGGGGTCTAGGGTTTTAGGTCTAAGGTTTACGGTTTAGTGGTTTGGGGTTAAGGGTTTAGTTCAAGGTGAGAACCTTGTGAAAGTACTGAAGGGGCCTTCACAAGTGGACAAGGGTTTCCTTAAAGAGGCTTAGTAACTGGAATAGATCTTGTAGTGAAGTTATCAAATTCGACCAAAAAAGGCGATAATTCTACTGGTTATTCAGGCCTCTCTGTTGTGGGTTTCTATACGAATGGTAGAATCCTCGGACTCCAGAGCAGGCTCAGCTCTTGGGATCTCAGAAAATAAGGGCCTTAATAATTAGAATAGGGTTTTGGGGCCCATTATACAATAGTTATAATAAGGACCCACCAAAATAGTATTGGTAATTATTTAGGCCTCTATCGTAAGTGGATTCCAGATACGGCAACATCAAAGCTGATACTGCCTCCTTCTTGGTCTGAGAACTATCCTTGCCACAGCAAAGATCTGGCAGTAAGGAGGGTCGTGGTAACAGTCTCCAAGACTCTTGTCCAGAATCTCGCGGGATATTGTGCATGCTGAGGCCTTTGTTGGGGGCACTGCTGCGACGGCACATGGGAAGACTGCTCTAGGATGAGAACCAATTACCATTTCTATTCTCCTAACCCCTAAACCCAAACTCTAAACTCTAAACCCCCAACCCCCAAAACCCTCAAACCCCTAACCCCTAAACCCAAACTCTAAACTCTAAACTCCCAACCCCCACAACCCTTAAACCCAGCCCAAACTCTAAACTCTAAACCCCCAACCCGCAAAACCCTTAAACCCCTCAACCCTAAGCCCAAACCCCAGACTCATGCAACCCTAGACTCATGCAACACGTCGCTGCTCCCGGAGCCTTCTGCCGGCGGTGGCTTCCAAATGCTTCCGGGGTCATCCTTGCGCAGCTGCTCGATGAAGGCCTGGGCTGAAGTGTAACCCTAAGGGTCCATTTACCCAAATAATATATACATTGGCCTTAAAGTAATCCCTATTTACGTACTTTGGGGCCAATGTATATACTGTTTGAGTACATGGACCCTCAGGGTAAGGCTATCCAGCCAAAAAAGGGGCCTTAACAGTTAGACTACGTAGTGTTTTGGGCTTTTTTATGGTATAGCTGTATCATGGACTAAGGAACCCTCAGGAATGATAGTGAAATATGGGATCGGAAGGGAGGACTAAAACTACCCCTAAGAAGCACCACCCGTCGAAGAAAGAACAGTCAGAGTCTCTCGAAGACGGTGTCGTTCGAAGTGTCACGTCACATATTGACTGTGTGAATGACTCTCAGCGGAGCCTTCCCAGGCACGGCGTTGCAACGTTCGGCAGCAAGCTGAACAATTACAGGCATGCAACAAAACCGTGTCTGAGAAGGGCTGGGTCCCTTGCTCTTTCCGAGCAAGAAAAGAATCCAAAAACCTCGTCAACATCAGGATGTTTACAGGATGCAGCCATGTCGGCAGCTAGGTTAGATTTTCCCTCGCCCAAAAGACCGCCTTCCCCAACGTAAGCCTTCGAGTAACTCCAAAGCATTCGTGGAGCTCGTCGGCTCCAGGGGCCCGCAGTTCATTATATATATATGTATGTATTATGATATGATTATTATTATTATTATATTCTTTCCCTCCGCAGTGAGGCTCGAGCTGCATCAACTTCTTCTTCTACCTGCGGTTCAGGCTTGGGCATTCAAAGATACAGTAGGGGCGTTCATAGTTACAACAGGGTTTGGGGGTACGTTAACGTCATGGTCAATCATAGTCTAGAGGGCTTGGGATTAGAAGTTTTGGCTTTAGGGGATCGAACGATCGGGCTCTGGGGTGCAAGGTTTTCAAAATTAGAGTCCAAAGTCTAGAGCGGACGGACAAGCAGTGGCTGCAGCCTCCACGGCCATTGCCTCGCACGTACGGTTCTCTCCTGCCTACCCTCAGCAGCGTCCCCTGCCAGTGTTGGTCTGGCATGCCGCAAATCGAGCACCTCTGAATAAACCTCTGCAAACTCCGCTTGTGGTGAAGCAAAAGCAAACGGACCAAGATCTTCTGAAAGAAGCTTTCTCAGAGTTGCAAGCATGGCCCAGCTCCGCCTCGTAACTGAATGGAACATTGACCATTCTGTCTTGGAGCGCCTTGGAAGACATTTCCGGCTTTGGATTGGAATGGAAAGGCATCTGTCTGCGAACCAGGTAAGGTTCTGACCGAAACGGCTTCTCTGACACGTGAAGCCGTAAACATGGACTCAGGCGGAGGTACCTCTTGCAGGCTTGAGAGTCGTACCATAGGATGCAGGTTCAGGGGTTTTAACCTCTGGCTCTTTGATGGCAGGGCTGCGTAGAATCTAGTGGCTGGAAGAGGGATCCTGATAACATAGGAGTAACAGCAGCACATGATGCTAGCATGGTGGGAGTGGTGGTGGTAGTGGCAGTGGCAGTGGCAGTGGCAGTGGCAGTGGCAGTGGCAGTGGCAGTGGCAGTGGCAGTGGTAGTGGTAGTGGTAGTGGTAGTGGTAGTGGTAGTG
>BGNK01005508.1:23288-37775 GCA_003297005.1 Symbiodinium sp. clade A Y106
GCCGAGTGGCAAAGTACACGTCCTTCTCACGCGGCGGCATGGCTGCAAAAGGCCGAGGGGCTGGCAGCAATGCAAGACTCTGAAACTTGAAAAGCTTTGCAGCTTCGCGGCTTGGGTGGCAAAATGGCACGTTGCACCATGCACAGCGCTCACAACTTAAGCTGCACCTTACCAGCACGGCTAGATTCTGCTAGACTGCTAGATGTAGCAAAAAACATGCGAATCAAGTCGGCAAAGAGCGCACAGTTCACACTACTACATATTCGAAGCCGTAGTATTCAAGTGAAGGCTGTTTTCATCTTCGGAACTTGCAGTCACCCGAGCCACGGGACAGAAGCCCCGCAGATCCTCTTGTGGTCTCTTGTGTGTCCAACTGACGCTTAGGCCTGTCCTCCCTCCTGGTCGGAGGTCCACAGCGTCAGGTTGTCCCTCAGCAGCTGCATGATCAGGGTCGAGTCCTTGTAAGAGTCCTNCCTCCCTCCTGGTCGGAGGTCCACAGCGTCAGGTTGTCCCTCAGCAGCTGCATGATCAGGGTCGAGTCCTTGTAAGAGTCCTCTGCCACGTTGTCCAGCTCGGCAATGGCATCCTCGAACGCGGTGCGGGCCATCTTGCAGGCATCCTCGGGATTGCCCAACACCTCGTACATGAACACCGAGTAGTTCAGAGCCAGGCCAAGGCGAATGGGATGCGTCACAGCCAGATCCTTCTTGGCAACGTCCTCNGCCATCTTGCAGGCATCCTCGGGATTGCCCAACACCTCGTACATGAACACCGAGTAGTTCAGAGCCAGGCCAAGGCGAATGGGATGCGTCACAGCCAGATCCTTCTTGGCAACGTCCTCTGCCTGCTGTAAAAAGCAGGTGATTTAGACTGGAATTTGGTTCTACTAACTATTACTAACTCTGCTTGTGGCTGATAGACCCAGGGCTTTAAGGCATCAGTTTGGACACTGTGTTTGACAATTGTCCGCATCCTGTGCCTCTTGGTAGGCCTGGCGGGCCTTCTCAGCNCTATTACTAACTCTGCTTGTGGCTGATAGACCCAGGGCTTTAAGGCATCAGTTTGGACACTGTGTTTGACAATTGTCCGCATCCTGTGCCTCTTGGTAGGCCTGGCGGGCCTTCTCAGCTGCACTGCTCTTGGCATCACCATCACGGAACTCTGCAATGTAGCCTCAGCACACGTTCCAATGCTTTTTGCATGTTCCAAACACAGGATGAAGACATACACAACAAAAAACACTGCAACTAGGTCGCGGTAGTAGTCAGCCTTCATCTTCTGGTAGAATACCTTGGACTCACCGCTGCTGGCCTTTGCGTAGTCGAACGGCAGGTCTTCACGCTCCTACCACAGCGTCATAGACTGCAACTCGTCCTCAACCTCGTGCAAACCCCACAGGCACACGGACTGGAATGCTCTACAACGCAACGGAAGATACCAGATGACACGCGACGACACTCCGACCAATCCAATTAGACAATGCAATCAGAAACAAAACAGTCCTACCATCGCACATTTACGAAGCTTACATACGAGTAGCGTCGCGCTTGTTGCCGACCACCACACAACTATAGAAAGGCTTGTTTGGCACAGCAGGACCATCAAAACACGGACGTGTCTGTCTTAGATGCCCACCTTCTTGCAGTACTCCTTTGCATAGGCGGCATTCTCCGTGTTGCCCTTGGTCGTCTCCTTCCTCGCTTGATCANAAACACGGACGTGTCTGTCTTAGATGCCCACCTTCTTGCAGTACTCCTTTGCATAGGCGGCATTCTCCGTGTTGCCCTTGGTCGTCTCCTTCCTCGCTTGATCAGTCTGTCCGCCAGTTCACAGAAAAAGCTAAGCAGCTAATCTTCAATAGGAGAGTGACACATCTGCACAATTCAAGCCTTCACTATCCTTCACTGCCACCCCAGCTTCTGCATGACGCTCGTGATGATGCGCCACGCGGCACGGCGAGAGCCCACAGTGTTCTTGTAGGCCACAGACAGCAAGTTGCGCTCCTCCNCTATTACTAACTCTGCTTGTGGCTGATAGACCCAGGGCTTTAAGGCATCAGTTTGGACACTGTGTTTGACAATTGTCCGCATCCTGTGCCTCTTGGTAGGCCTGGCGGGCCTTCTCAGCCGCACTGCTCTTGGCATCACCATCACGGAACTCTGCAATGTAGCCTCAGCCCACGTTCCAAAGCTTTTTGCATGTTCCAAACACAGGATGAAGACATACACAACAAAAGACACTGCAACTAGGTCGCGGTAGTAGTCAGCCTTCATCTTCTGGTAGAATACCTTGGACTCACCGCTGCTGGCCTTTGCGATCAGCTTGCCGTCCAGAAGTGCGAGGATGGTGTCGCAGATAGACTGCAACTCGTCCTCAACCTCTTGCAAACCCCACAGGCACAGGAATTTAAAAGGATCTACAACAGAATATCTCAGATACTGCTCGACGACACTCCGACACGTCATCTTGGTTGCCACCGACCAGAACACAAGCAAGACCATCAAAACACGGACGCGTCTGTCTCAGATTCCCACCTTCTTGCAGTACTCCTTTGCATAGGCGGCATTCTCCGTGTTGCCCTTGGTCGTCTCCTTCCTTGCTTGATCAGTCTGTCCGCCAGTTCACAAGAAAAGCTAATCTGCAGTGAGAGAGTGGCAACGTCTGCACAATTCAAACCTTCACTANCCTTCACTATCCTTCACTGCCACCCCAGCTTCTGCATGACGCTCGTGATGATGCGCCACGCGGCACGGCGAGAGCCCACAGTGTTCTTGTAGGCCACAGACAGCAAGTTGCGCTCCTCCACGGAAAGCTCGCTGTCAGCATTGCCCACATTCTTCATGTGATCGGCCATCTCGTCGTAGCGCTCTGCCTGCTCGGCAAGCTTGGCCTCAGAATACTGCCAGTCACACACGACAAGTCAGCGCAGCCCCCAAGGCTCAAGCGGAGGCTGCTCCACAGCCGAGTGGCAAAGTACACGTCCTTCTCACGCGGCGGCATGGCTGCAAAAGGCCGAGGGGCTGGCAGCAATGCAAGACTCTGAAACTTGAAAAGCTTTGCAGCTTCGCGGCTTGGGTGGNGCCGAGTGGCAAAGTACACGTCCTTCTCACGCGGCGGCATGGCTGCAAAAGGCCGAGGGGCTGGCAGCAATGCAAGACTCTGAAACTTGAAAAGCTTTGCAGCTTCGCGGCTTGGGTGGTAAAACGGCACGTTGAACCGTGCACAACGCTCACAACTTAAGCTGCACTGGCAGACATTGCCAACACGGCTGGCTTCACATAGACATCCGACTCTACTTAAAATGGACATTGCATTCAAAGTCAGGTACAAGTTTCCTGCATTCCTCTACCCTAACCTACCATAACCTAATTTTTTGTCGGGTCTTATCATAAGCCCAAGTACAGAATTTACAGTCGTCCTTCAAAAAGTAGGTTTTTGTAGGTCACCCTCGGTGTGCGGTTCTTAGATGCTACTGCAGCTAGTCTCCTCGCAACCTCCTCGCCCGCCCTCCTGTACTCCATGATAGGGCGATCGCTTGATGTAGGGTTGAGGGTTAGTGTCAGGTTATATAGGGTTTAGGGTTTACAGGGTTTGAGATTTAGGAGCTGGGGAAAAATACTTGGACTTGGGTGTTGGAGGGGTCGGATGCTGCAAGCATCCTCGGGAACATTTGGGCCTGTGTATCAATTACTGCTGCACCTGTGCCGATTCCCGTAAATTAAGCTCCTTAGCACTCCGTGCCTTAGCAAGAACCCAGAAACGAGCTCATTTTCTCCTTGGGATTGCTAATATTACTCACTGTCATCGTCGCTGTCCTTTACAGACTCACCGTCACTCTCGCACTTCGCCGCTAATCCACTTACCGAGACCCCTACACTGTTTCCGAAAAAGGTCGCAGGCTCACCGTCACCGTCGCTGTCACCGTCACCGTCGCTGTCCTCCACAGGAAGTCGTTGACAGATACACCGGAGTGCTGACTTCTACCGGAACCAACGAAAACCGAGCCTTCACCTTCTTCCGGGTCTTCATCATCTCCTGACAGCAACTTTAAACCCTAAACCCTGAACCAACGCCCCGAGTTTCTGGGCCTCTGCATCTGCGAGGGCCTCGCAGGAAAAAGCGGGGGGGGCCGGGCTCAAGCTGCACAGACCCTGAAGCACCGCAAGGGCCTCCAAGCCGTCAGGTCCAATTGGCAGGTTGGAATGGAGATGGATGCGGTAGATGCTGCGATTGATCTTCACAGCATCTGCCATGGCCTCGCTGTGCAACTGGACGAGGCTCGAGCCCTATATAACCGCAGGGCCTTGGCACCCTCGTCTCCGACATTGTTGCAGTTGAGGACGATCTCAGCGACGGTATGATTGGACTTGAGAGCATCAGCGAGGGCCTGTCACGGATGGGCCACACTCAAGTCAAGTTGCGGAGACCCCGCGAGCACCACATGGCCTTACAGCCCTCGTCTCCGATCTCGTTGTACATGAGGTCGATGTAGGTGACGGCGCAATTGGACTTCACACCATCTGCGAGGGCCTGCCGAGGAAAAGAAGGACTGGGCCCAAGCTCCAGAGATCCCATGGAGGCCTTGCATCCCTCGTCTCCGATCTCGTTGCCTGGAATTTCGATGGAGGCGACTGTATGATTGAACTTCAGCACATCTGCAAGGTCCTCGCAGTGAGAAAAAGAACCGGGCTCCAGTTGCAAAGGCCTCGAGAGCACTTCGGGGCCTTACAGCCCTCGTCTCCGATGCTGTTCATGCCAAGGCCGATCTTGGTAATGCTGCGATTGATCCTCAAAGCATCTGCCAGCGCCTGGTTTAGGGTTTTGGGTTCATGTGCAGGGTTTGGGGTTAAAGACCTCGTGGCCACTGCAGGTCGCCTTGAGCGCCTGTGGACCGACCTTCGCCCCATGGAGCTTCAAAGTGGTGATGCTGCTCTGGGTCTTCAGTGCCACTGCCAGATCCTGGCACGACGGTTTCCGGTTCAGGGAGTTTAGGGTTTAGGGCGTTTAGGGCTTAGAGAGTTAGTGTTTGGTGGGTATTGGAGTTTCGGGTTTGGGGTTGAGGGTGTAGGGCTTAGGGCTTAGGATAAAGAGCCTAGGGCTTAGGGTTTAGGGTTTAAGGCATCGAGCATGTCCGTCACTGCCCAGAGAACGACAACGCTGTCCTCGAAGCGAACTTTCCCCGTCAGAGCCTCGGGGGAGCTCACGATGTGTTTGTCGTGGAAGTCAGCACGGCTAAGGTAGGAGCCTGAATAATTAGAATAGCGCTTCGGATGGTTTCTATGCTAAAACCCACTTTAGGAACCCTAAGCAATCATTCTAGTAGTTATTCAGGGTTCTAAAGCATCTTCCTAAACCTCTCTATCATTGTATGTAAACCTTAATGGTATTCGTCGTTTTCCTGCCTTTTCACCGAAATCGCCGTATTCGTCGTCAAATATGGCAGGGTTCGTCGTCAAATGGCGTTTTTCACCTCGAAATCGCCACATTCGTCGTCAAAAATCGCCGGATTCGTCGTCAAATTGCGCCTTTCAACCCTCAACCCTCGAAATCGCCACATTCGTTGTAAAAAAATCGCAGGATTCGTCGTCAGATGGCGTTTTTTCACCTCGAAATCGCCACATTCGTCGTCAAAAATCGCCGGATTCGTCAAATGGTAGGGTTAAGGGCCTAGGGTTTGGGCTTTAGGGTTTAGGTCCCAGGGTTTGGGCTTTAGGATTTAGGGCCTAGGGTAAACCATTTTAGGAACCCTGAGGAATGATGTTAGTAATTATTCAGAATTCCCTAAACCCTAAACCCTAAACCCTCCCGTAGCAATCTTGGGGGCTGGCGGAAACTCGCAAGGTCTCTGCGGGCACCCGCCAGGACCCTCCAGCAAGAAAGAGCAAAGATCCACGCATATCGGCCCCAAATCGCGAAGACCCCTTCATAATACACCCCCCACCCACCCCCCAAGTATTAGGGCTTAGGGTTGTAGGGTTTAGAAGAGGGATCCTAATATCAAGGCCCTTCAAGACAGGGTGATCGTTTCAAGTCCGGCAGCGCCGTCTTGCCCCCACCGCATCACCCTATGAGGTAGGATGAGTCCGTGATCCTGCACGTGGATCAGGGCAGCCACATCATCCAACATACGCAGCACCAAAAATGCAACAAAGTATCCGGACTGCGAGCGCGATATGCCGCTTGAAGGCGTGGACCGGACAGAGCAGACGACCCAAAGCAAAAGACCCTGGAGCCGCATGCGCCGTCGTTTCACGATCAAGAGACAAAGCGTCAAGAAGAGCCCGTGAATATTGTTCCACTATTGTTCCTCAAGGCTCCTAGCGTAAATATATTTAGTATAGAACCAACCAAAACCCTGTTCGAATTATGCAGCCTCCTACATTGAAGAAGAGCCCGCGGGACCCTCAAGAAATAAATCAACTGAGCAAGCCGAGGTCACGGCCTGGGTCTTTGTAGCATCTGCCGAGTCCTTCGCCGCTTCTGCGGAGGCCGCAGCTTAGGGCTTAGGGCTTAGGGGATTTAGGGATTTAGGCCGCCTTCTTCCGGGTCTTCAGTTCCACTTCCATCTCCTGGCACAGTTTGAAAGCAAGACAAACTCGCCGAAGTTCCGCCCCTGCCCCCTGCCTTGTCATCGTCGCGGTCAGTAACCTCTTGTTCCTCGAAGACGATGCGGGCGATGGCGGAATTGATCTTCAAAGCAAGACTGCATGAACACCCAAAAGCTCCTATTAAGGACTATATTCCCTAGGTTTTAATGGGGATACTTTGGGATCCTTAAAAAGGACCCCTTCATGAAGGGATCGTGGAGTCTCTGGGCAGTTTCTGGGCACCGAGGGGGCCTGGCCCTCCTCTTCGACGTGGTTGCCTCCAAGGTTGATGCAGGCGACCGTCCGGTTGGACTTCAGCGCATCTGCCAGGGCCTCGCGCAGAAAAGTGGGCCGGGCTCAAGCAGCAAAAATGCCAGGTGAGCACTGAGCACCACCAGGGCCTTGCAGCCCTTGTCTCCGATAAAGTTGTCTGCGAGGTCGATCTTGGTGAGGGTGCGATTGATCGTCAATGCACCTGCCAGGGCCTCANTGAGCACTGAGCACCACCAGGGCCTTGCAGCCCTTGTCTCCGATAAAGTTGTCTGCGAGGTCGATCTTGGTGAGGGTGCGATTGATCGTCAATGCACCTGCCAGGGCCTCACAGGGAAAAGCGGAGCCCTTGAGCAAGCTGCAAAGACCCCAGGGCCTGGCAGCCCTTGTCTCCGATCCTGTTCCGTCTGAGGTCGACAAAGGTGATGGCACGGTTCATCCTCAGAGCATCTGCAAAGGCCTCACCAGGGAAAAACGGGGGCCCTGAGGCAAAGCTGCAAAGAGCCAAAAGGCCTCGGCCCCGTCACAATCGATTTCGTTCATTTCGAGGTTGATGTAGGTGATTGCGCGGTTGGACTTCAGAGCCTCTGCAAGGCCCTGGCAGGGACAAGAAGGACGCCCTTGGGCCGCGTGAGCATGGGACCTCGCGCCTCGTAAGATGCGAGTCCGATACCTGGGTTCTTGTTGAGGAACTTTACTTAGGTTAACTTAAAAAGGACCTAACGTAAACAATAGGGTTTCTTACTATGGCAACTTAGACTAATAAGGAACAAGAACCCAGATACTGTTGTGCGCAAGGTTGATTTTGGTGACGGTGTGGTTGATCCTCAAAGCATCTGCGAGGGCCTGGGGAAAATCAGGGCCGGGGGCTCAAGAGGCAAAGACCTCACGGGCACCGCAGGGCCTCCTCGCATAGAACTCCTGTAGATCCCAGGCTGATGCTGCAGAGGCTGGTATTGATCTTCAGAGCCTCCGCGAGGGCCTCGCAGGGAAGAGAAGGGCTGGGCTCAAGCTCCAAACAACCCGTGAACACTGCAGGGCCTTGGAGCCCTCGTCTCCGATCTTGTTCAATGAAAGGTTGATGTGCGTGACTGCACAATTGATTGTCAGAATATCTGCAATGGCCTCGCACAGAAAAGCGGGGTTGCAGCTAGCTGCAATGTGAGAACCGTGGGCCTTGCAGCCCTCGTCTTCGATGTTGTTGTTTCGGAGGTTGATGCAGGCGACCGTCTGGTTGGACTTCAGCGCATCTGCCAGGGCCTCGCGCAGAAAAGCGGGGCCGGGCTCAAGCAGCAAAGATGCCAGGTGAGCACTGAGCACCACCAGGGCCTTGCAGCCCTTGTCTCCGATAAAGTTGTCTGCGAGGTCGATCTTGGTGAGGGTGCGATTGATCGTCAATGCACCTGCCAGGGCCTCANTGAGCACTGAGCACCACCAGGGCCTTGCAGCCCTTGTCTCCGATAAAGTTGTCTGCGAGGTCGATCTTGGTGAGGGTGCGATTGATCGTCAATGCACCTGCCAGGGCCTCACAGGGAAAGCGGAGCCCTTGAGCAAGCTGCAAAGACCCCAGGTGAGCACCACAGGGCCTGGCAGCCCTGATGTTTGATTCCATTTCCTATGAGCTCGATCTGGGTGATGCGACGGTTGGACTTCAAAGCATCCCCCAGCGCCTCGCAGGGAAAGTTGGCATGGAAAAACTCGCACGTAAGTGAAATTTACGAGCTGACTCGCCGGCACGGGCTCAAGCTGCTAAGACATCTGCAAGGTCAACAATGGCTTAAGCTCGCGCCTTCCACAGACCCAAAAACCTCCGACCCTTCGGAGAGTCCGCGACCTTGATCTCCAGCTTCGTGAGCGTGTCGTTCAGCGCCAGTGCCTGAGCTCAGCTTTTTCTGGGGCGGCGTCGATGGGTTGCAAGGCCCCAGCCTTCCCGAACTCCTCGGCCTCCGCGTCCTCAACCGCCAGGTTGCAGAGGCGCAGGGCCTTGAGTTTCTTGTAGTCTTTCAGGGCTGTGGCCAGCCGGCCCACCTCGCCTTCCGGCAAGTTTGCCAGCTGCGCCTCTTCGCATGCCGAGGCTTTCTCGTAGTAAATATCCTGCTGCAGCTTCAGCACTGCCTCGGCATCCTTCTTCCGATGTGTGAATTCGGCTTTCTTCATTTCTTCTTGGAAGATCTCGGGAGCCATTGGGACTTTGCCCTGTAGCTTGCTTTCGGAGCCAGCTTCGGATTCCGGAGCGTCGATCCGCTGGTTCTGCTCGGACCTGCCCCTGCAAGAAGACCACTCCACCTCTGCTTTGCACCAGCCGCGATCTCGATAAGGCACGCGGTTGGCGACCAGCTCTTTGAGGGGGCGGCCTCGCATACTCTGACTTTCAGCATCGTACACCGTCACCAGATGCTCCGAGTTCTGCAGCGCGGCCTCCCAGACGTCGTCCGGGGTGAGAGCTTCCAAGCGAAAGGACCAGTTGCATTCGTGGGCGTAGCACACGTGCATATGATCCATAGACCTGCGGAAGCTCACCTCTTCCGCGGATGTCTGCCGCTCGAATTGAAAAAGAGAGACGTAATCGTAGAACAGCCAGATCTCAGAGAAATACGCAGCATCGTAGAGACTTAAGCAGTCGACCAGCCGCTGAAGCTGGTCGCCACACGGATCCGGGTGCTCACGTGTCTCCCAGGCATGTGAGACTGAGACTATCATCGCATCTCGGGCCCCTGCCGCCCACTCGCTCACCTCATCGTGGCTCACGAGGCCCCACTCTTCCTGGACGGACAACTTTAAACCCTAATCTCTAGGCTAAGCCCTAAACTAAGCCCCATGCGTGACGAAAGCAAAGGCTTCATCTTCATGTCACTGCAACAGACAGGTCCGAGGACGGCTCCGCTTCCTGGCGTCGGGGCAGCAGCCTCTTCTCTCGCCACAGCTCGTAGAGGTACCTGCTTCGCACCACTCCGAAACGAACAACTCTCAGAACTTATGAACGTATAAACTTCAAGGTCCTTTCACATGCACAAACCTCACCATCCCACAGCATGTCTGTCATGTTGCACATTGCACACTTCAATCCACACTTCCTCGCACTACGCAGTGACAACTCAAACCGCTGCTGACTGCACTCTTCGCACTTGCCACATCTTTTCCTCGGACGAATCCGGAGCACATGGGTAAATGTCTTCAGCCTCGATCATCATAAATCATTTGCGGGAGCTTCTTCTCTCCTTGCCCCGTTGGGCCTCTGCCCCCTTGGATCCCATTGACACACGCGCACCCGACATTGGAAAAACACCTACGAAATAATCCCCACTTTCCTTCAGCATCCTTCGTCGAAGTTTACCAAAAACTTTTCAACTGTCCAAATCCACATGGCCACCGCGGTAACCGCGGTCTCATCACATCGAACGGTTTCAGGAAGCCTTTGACGCTGCCCGTGCCCTGAGTCTTACAGTACCGCGCCTGATAGGCTCACGACGAGGACCGCTTCGGCTGCTTGAGGTTTATAATGAGCTACTTAAAGGATCAGGGACTTAGTAAGTAAGTTATAAGTAGGGTTATAGGAACCCTAAGACGACGTAGCTTAACCTTAATTATAACCTACCTAGTAAGTCGATCCTAAGTATTGATTTCAATAACAGCTGTCGCCTGGGCAGGAGACATTCCTGAACCCATCGCCAACTCCCTTCCGATTCAACTCCGTGAGTCCTGCGACCGTGCGACTCAAGACGGACTACTCACTACTCGCATGCGTGACGTCTCTAAGTGGGGGAAGGGGCACTTGAGCCGAACGAGACGGATGTCCGCATACTTCAGGTACTTGGCCAACTTCTGCGGATCTTCCAAGTTGAATGTGACCTTGCATGCTCCCAAGTGCGCTGCAGATCTCTCTGCACATCAGAAGTTGGTGCCTTCGAATTGGAAGGGTGCCCTTGTGCCACGCAGCAACCCATGGCAACGTACTGCGAGGGCAGCTCAAAGGCAACAGCAATCGCCTACGTTGGCAAACGTGGAAGACTGCAGAACTGTGTGTCAAACTGAAGACCTGACATACTTGCAACAGTACTAGGATGCTCGGCTAAGCGAATTGAACCGTTGACTCATTCGTCTCTGCTTGCAGAATTCTGAGCCTGTAGACTGCTGGATGTAGCAAAGACAGACATGCGAAACAAGTCGGCAACAAAGTGAAGGCAGTTTTCGTCTTCGGAACTTGCAGTCACCCGAGCCACGGGACAGAAGCCCCGAGGATCCTCTGGTGGTCTCTNTGTAGCAAAGACAGACATGCGAAACAAGTCGGCAACAAAGTGAAGGCAGTTTTCGTCTTCGGAACTTGCAGTCACCCGAGCCACGGGACAGAAGCCCCGAGGATCCTCTGGTGGTCTCTTGTGTGTCCAACTGGCGCTCAGGCCTGTCCTCCCTCCTGGTCGGAGGTCCACAGCGTCAGGTTGTCCCTCAGCAGCTGCATGATCAGGGTCGAGTCCTTGTAAGAGTCCTCTGCCACNTGGTCGGAGGTCCACAGCGTCAGGTTGTCCCTCAGCAGCTGCATGATCAGGGTCGAGTCCTTGTAAGAGTCCTCTGCCACGTTGTCCAGCTCGGCAATGGCATCCTCGAAAGCGGTGCGGGCCATCTTGCAGGCATCATCAGGATTGCCCTTGTGGAGCATGTACTTGTGGCTCATCAAGTTCCGGTCCGGTTGGCGGATGGGATGCGTCACGGCCAGATCTTTCTTGGCAACGTCCTCTGCCTGCTGTCAAGGGCAAGTGATGTGGGCCCGAGTAACTTTGGTTACCTGCGGGGGTTTAAGGATCTGTACGACTTCGCCTTGGCGACTGTGTAGTCAAGGCTGTTAGATTTTGAACGCATCCTGTGCCTCTTGGTAGGCCTGGCGGGCCTTCTCAGCTGCACTNACCTGCGGGGGTTTAAGGATCTGTACGACTTCGCCTTGGCGACTGTGTAGTCAAGGCTGTTAGATTTTGAACGCATCCTGTGCCTCTTGGTAGGCCTGGCGGGCCTTCTCAGCTGCACTGCTCTTGGCATCACCATCACGGAACTCTGCGATGTAGCCTCATTCCGTGTTCCAATGCCAGTTGCATGCTCCAAACACATGAACAAGAAAGATGTAACAAAACGATGCAACAGGGTGGCGGTAGTAGTCAGCCTTCATCTTCTCCATCTTATGGAACCTGAGTGGCGACGACCGGAAACGGATCAGCTTGCCGTCCAGAAGCGCGAGGATCGTGTCGCAGATAGACTGCAACTCGTCCTCAACCTCGTGCAAAACCCACAGGCACGGGAATCACACAAATTCCACAACCGAAGACATCAGATATTGCGCAACGAAGTTCCGACAACACAATCAGAAAGGAAACGTCATCTTGGTTGTCACCGACCAGAACACAAGCAAGACCATCAAAACACGAACTTGTCTGTCTCAGATTCCCACCTTCTTGCAGTACTCCTTTGCATAGGCGGCGTTCTCCGTGTTGCCCTTGGTCGTCTCCTTCCTTGCTTGATCAGTCTACCCGTCCCACCAGTTCACAGAAAAAAGTCTTCAAACAGAGAGCAACAACGTCTGAACAATCAAAACCTTCACTATCCTTCACTGCCACTCCAGATTCTGCATGACGCTCGTGATGATGCGCCATGCAGCACGGCGAGAGCCCACAGTGTTCTTGTAGGCCACAGACAGCAAGTTGCGCTCCTCCACGGAAAGCTCGCTGTCAGCGTTGCCCACATTCTTCATGAGATCGGCCATCTCGTCGTAGCGCTCTGCCTGCTCGGCAAGCTTGGCCTCAGAACACTGCAAGTCAGACACGACAAGTCGGCGCAGCGGAGGCTGGCTGCTTCACAGCCGAGTGGCAAAGTACACGTCCTTCTCACGCGGCGGCATGGCTGCAAAAGGCCGTGGGGCTGGCAGCAATGCAAGATTCTGAAACTCGAACAGCTTTGCAGCTTCGCGGCTTGGGCCGCAAAATGGTACGTTGCACCGTGCACGACGCGTGCAACTTAAGCTACACTGGCAGACCTTGCCAGCACTGCCTGGCAGCAACACGCCTGCGGTACACGCTGTCAGCCTTTCCTTTTAGAAACATCACCTCTTTCTAGAACCTTCCCTTCAGGGTCACTCTGTTTTCATCAGCACATCACGCAACTACCTCAGCCACGGACCGGAGTACCGTGCATACTGTGGCAGTCTCCGGTGAAGCGAATTGGAAACAAGGGCCGCCTAGGCCTGTCCTCCCTCCTGGTCGGAGGTCCACAGCGTCAGGTTGTCCCTCAGCAGCTGCATGATCAGGGTCGAGTCCTTGTAAGAGTCCTCTGCCACNAGGCCTGTCCTCCCTCCTGGTCGGAGGTCCACAGCGTCAGGTTGTCCCTCAGCAGCTGCATGATCAGGGTCGAGTCCTTGTAAGAGTCCTCTGCCACATTGTCCAGCTCGGCAATGGCATCCTCGAAAGCGGTGCGGGCCATCTTGCAGGCATCATCAGGATTGCCCTTGTGGAGCATGTACTTGTGGCTCATCAAGTTCCGGTCCGGTTGGCGGATGGGATGCGTCACGGCCAGATCTTTCTTGGCAACGTCCTCTGCCTGCTGTCAAGGGCAAGTGACGTTGGCCCGAGTAACTTTGGTACCTGCGGGGGTTTAAGGATCTGTAAGACTTCACCTGTGTAGTTAAGCTTGTTAGGTTTTGAATGCATTCTGTGCCTCTTGGTAGGCCTGGCGGGCCTTCTCAGCTGCACTGCTCTTTGCATCACCATCACGGAATTCTGCAATGTAGCCTCATTCCGTGTTCCAATGCTATTTGCATGCTCCAAACACATGAACAAGAAAGATGNCCTGGCGGGCCTTCTCAGCTGCACTGCTCTTTGCATCACCATCACGGAATTCTGCAATGTAGCCTCATTCCGTGTTCCAATGCTATTTGCATGCTCCAAACACATGAACAAGAAAGATGTAACAAAACGATGCAACAGGGTGGCGGTAGTAGTCAGCCTTGTAGAAGACCATCTTATGGAACCTGAGTGGCGACGACCGGAAAGCGATCAGCTTGCCGTCCAGAAGTGCGAGGATCGTGTCGCAGATAGACTGCAACTCGTCCTCAACCTCGTGCAAAACCCACAGGCACGGGAATCACACAAATTCCACAACCGAAGACATCAGATATTGCGCAACGACGCTCCGACAACACAATCAGAAAGTAAACGTCATCTTCGTTGTCACCGACCAGAACACAAGCAAGACCATCAAAACACGGACGTGTCTGTCTCAGATTCCCACCTTCTTGCAGTACTCCTTTGCATAGGCGGCGTTCTCAGTGTTGCCCTTGGTCGTCTCCTTCCTTGCTTGATCAGTCTACCCGACCCACCAGTTCACAGANTGTCTCAGATTCCCACCTTCTTGCAGTACTCCTTTGCATAGGCGGCGTTCTCAGTGTTGCCCTTGGTCGTCTCCTTCCTTGCTTGATCAGTCTACCCGACCCACCAGTTCACAGACAAAAAGCCTTCAAACAGAGAGCAACAACATCTGAACAATCAAAACCTTCACTATCCTTCACTGCCACCCCAGCTTCTGCATGACGCTCGTGATGATGCGCCATGCAGCACGGCGAGAGCCCACCGTGTTCTTGTAGGCCACGGACAGC
>BGNK01005509.1:5173-19637 GCA_003297005.1 Symbiodinium sp. clade A Y106
CCGGCCCCGGACCCAAAGTACGATCCGGAGATACGATCCAGGGCCGGCCGCGGACCCAAACTACGATTTAATTTGGAGATACGATCCAGCGCGGGTCGCGGACTTGGAGATACGATCTGGGGCCGGCTCCCGTACGCAAACTATGATCCGGGCCCAGGCCCTGCCCTGTCCGGGTCCCTGGCCCCGGCCCCCTTCCCCACGTGGCCTAGCCCCAGCCACACGCATGGTCACGAGAATTTGTGGGCAACTCAGCAAATGATCCCAAACCTACTTGCCTACCTTCCACCCCTACATAGCTCCCTACCTACATTCTACCTGCAACTCAGCGTTGCCCTCATGCGCGGTCTGGGCCCTGGCTCGGATGTTCTCTAGACTCTAGACCGTGCAGCAGTTGAGAAAAGCTTGGGACTTTAGGCTTGGGAGTTCAAGGCAGGACGCAGTTTTAAAGGATATCGGCAAAAGTCTAAAGGATCTTCTAAGACCTCATAAAGGGGCTGTGGCCTTGGACGGGCACAGGTAGTCCCAAAACATCATAAGTTTAGGAGTTTAGGGGTTAGGGGAATCGAAGCTGCACACGTAGTCATCGAGCATGGTGATGGAAGTTCATGCCCATGAGCTCTCCGTCCCTAAACCATAAACCTACCAAAAGCTGGCTCATAGAGCCATCTGCAAGAGGGTTCCCAAAGCCGCAACCAGAAGAACCCAAGATGTGCTAATGTGCTGGCCCCTTAGGGTCAATGTAGCCAAAAATAACTAGTATATAACTATGCCCTTAAAGTAGTCCCTACCTATGTACTTTGGGGCCAAAGCATATAGTATGTAGTACTTCGGCACATGGACTTCTAGGGGAGTCGCACTTCAGCAGGGAGGCCCTCTACACACCGCGCAAACCCCGACTTAGGGTCAGCGCTTGAGCTTAATAAAACGCGTTGTTGGGCTTCCTTACGAAATAATCTAGGATTCAGGGACTCTAAACCCTGAACCGTCAACCCTGCATCATGCACTGTCACCGTAGTACTGGTGTGCTCCTTCGCACATCACAGTGAAAGGACTGGCCTCAATCAATCACGAGGTTGGAGGTTTTGAGATTCCGGTTTTCCTCAGCCCAAACCCTGAAGAGACTCGACCATAATTAAACTCAAAATCCATAGACTCCAATCCCTGAAGCCTATATAGATCCTAACTTTTAAACCCGCAAGCCCTAACATGTATGATCCCAGCTGCAGATCCCAAATCCGTAAACCTTCCTGGTACCCTCATAGAAACCCATAAAGGAACCCTTAAGAGACCCTGTTCAAAAACATCTTACAGCAACCCTCATAGGATTACAAAGCCTTATTCCTCAAATCTACCCCAATCCTAAAGCCTGAAAATCTTAGAACACCCTCATAGCAACCCCTAAACCCTAAACCCTTAACCCTAAACCCCCTAAACCCTAAGCCCTATAAAAAGAACCCTTAAGGGAACCCGTCAGTCCGGGTGTTGCCTTGATCCGAACTTTTCGACATCTACCACGACGGCCATCATGTCCTCACCGGCTGAATGGGTTTAAGGCTCCCTCTAAAGGGCTCTACAATAATGAGGGCTTTGCGAGGTTTAGGGGCTCAGGGTTTAGGGCCCAAAGTTTCGGTCTAGGGTTTCTTGGTCGGAATAATCAGCCGAAGTGCACCTTTCTAGTTTCTAACATGCTTCTTCTAATATACCCCCCCCCCCCCCCCACCCTCCCTTTTCTTTCGTGCGCCCTGTTAATCAATACCTCTTTTTCTCGATGATACAAAAACATCCACTTTTTCTCNCGTTTGTCTGCTAGGGTTTTTTGTCAGGAAAATCGACCGGATTTCCCCTTTTCGCTTTTTTACCTGGTTTTCTTAAAAACCCCCCCCCCCCCCCCCAAACCCTCTCCTAATTCCTGAGGCCCTTGCATTAATTACAGTTTTGGTCCTGGGAATCGAAACACTCATTCTTAGCATTCATTCTTGGCGGACTGGGGCAACAGGCCCTCCAAAGTTCCGGAATTTAGGGCTTCGTAGCCTTACCGGAATAGCGCCGGAATCTCGGCATTCAAGTGTTTAATTCAGGGGCCTTGATCATTAGAATAGGGTGTGGGGGTTCATTATACTATGATTATAATCAGGAGCCCCCAAAACCCGATTCTAATTATAAAGGCCCTATATTACACAGCTCCGAGCATTGCACAGTACTGCGGGCTTTCCGAACAAGCATGTACTTCGCGGTCAACGGCTCCAGGCTTGTAAGGTGCTGAACCGTTGAACTCTTGTGCCCGAAAGTATCGAAGATCGCAAAGTCCAGACAGCCTCTCATGCACCATGTCTGGCCCAAAAGGACTATACCCTAGGCCCTAGACCTTAGTCAGGGTCAACGACTTACGTAATGCGAACTATATGTATCCGTAGGGCAATATAGGGACTTGCTAGTTACACTATGAAGAGTGTTTCTGAGGTAGATTAGACTGCAGGCGAGACTTTAATGCTAAGTATTGAGATGCCTACATGAAGCTTGAACCTTGGCCTGACTTCGTCTTGCACCACCCCGCACCCCGAACCCCCAATCCATGGTCTTTTTTGATGGACTGGACTTTGACTTAATCAATAACCAGCCAGGAACAACTATAGATTTTTATTTCAGAACGGTTACTTTCAGTCCTAAACCCTAAACCCTAAACCCTGTTTCAGGAAACAGCTCAAGTATGGTACGCCAGACCCCAGTTGGGCATCCTCAATCATGGACTTCACCATCTGCCGAGTGGTCGATGTGGAGTACGAGAGGTCAGGCCTCAGTCAGTGGTGGCCTAGGGCCTTGATGCTTAGGGTTCCCTTAACTGGGCTGTTAAAGTAGCCAGGGAGAAAAAAGTATACACTTTTATTTCATAATGGTTCCTTTAAGAAAAAGACTAAAGAAACAAGTATTAAAGTATGGTACTCCAAAGCTCAGTTAAGGGCTATCTCGGACTAGGGTAGAGCTCAGGGGTTCATAAGGGCCTTGTTCTTGGAGTTGGGAGTCTTCAGCAGGGCATACTCGAGATAACCCTAAACCCCAAACCAACAAAATAAACCCAAAACACCAAAATCCTAAATTCCTAAGCCTGAAACCTCAGCTCTCGGTTGAACATTGGGCCAGCCTGTAATATAGGAACCGCACTGACGGGCATAGCGCTTTTGGGTACATTGTACTAAACCCAAAGAAGCTAGAGTATTACGGGCCTTCTATGAAGCCTCGGTTGCTCTTAGACTGGGTGTTTGGGGTTAGGGCTTTGGGTCTTCGAGCGTGGGGGTCTATCTTTAAACGTGCGGTTCGGATCCTTGACTTCTTTTGGGGGGTTCTTTCGGCTTTTCCGACACCTTTAAGTGTAGACGGATTTGCCTGTATTTGTTTGAGGGTTCCAGAAGGAAGTTTACCAATGGTTCTTTAAGGATCTGATAGGGTTGTTTGGAGTTCCTCACTTCGGAAGTCCCAGTTCGGGGCGGGCTTTAGGACGTTAGGGTCGCAGACTTCTGCTATTTGGCGGTGTCGGGCCGCAGATTTCTGGTATTGGGGTTTAGGGGGGGGGGGGGGGNGGGGGGGGGGGGGGTTTGGGATCTCGCGTAGTGCATCTTGAATCTTCGTTTTTGGCGCAGGGAGTTTGCGAAACCAGAGGGCCACAACAGAGACGCTAGATAGGTAGAGATATATATATATATATATGGGGGTTTCCGAAAATAGGGGACCCTGATATAGTACCCAGATAGGAGGATCCTTATTATAAGGACCCCAAAATAAGGTACCCCAAATTTTCGTATAGATAGTAGGATCCTTCTTTCAGCCATCCTTAATTCAAGCGAACCCCAAACTGGCATTGGGGCTTTCGGTTTTAGGGCAGGTGCGTTCTTGGAGCCTCGGTTCCGACGAAAGCGGTTCCGAAATTGGGATCAGGGTTTTCTAGTTCATGGTTGGGATAGGTTAAAAATCTACATGTATATTCCTTGTTGGGATTAAGTACCCATAAAAATGCAAAATGTTACCCAACTATGACAAGGCTTTGGGTGTAACGCTCCTCGAGAACTCAGATGCCGAAAACGTACACTAGAAAACCTAATGCTTCCTGGCTAGCAGGCAACCCTAAACCCTGGACCCCTGCACACCTGAACCCTAAAACCCTGAACCCCTAAAAACGACACCCCTAAACCCTAAACCCCGGAACCCTTTCTTGGGCACCCCGGCGACGAGTTAACTTCGATGAGCCACACTTTGAGATCCTGCTCCCAGTAGGGTTTAGCTTTTAGGACTTTGTCCCTAAACCCTAAACCCCAAACCCCAAACCCTAAACCCTTGCCGGAGAGGCACCCGATCCCTAGAGTCAAAGGCATAAGTTCGAAGTCAAGTCTTTATCGAATCTGAAGGTCTACCTTAATCGGGGCTTATAAAGCCTATACCTGGACCCCAAGAGTATGTAGAATAATAGCCTTTTATAGGTTTTGGGCCATTATTTTACCTACTTTGGGGCCATCGGGCAGGTCTTGGGGGTAGGGGTCGAGGTCTTGCCTGAATGCTAGAGAACCCACCTGCTTAGGGCTCCTCCTTCTGGTTACCTATACAATTCATGAAAAAGGTAGGTTTCGGGGTATAAGCTAGGGATACACGGCAAATCGGGTTTCTTAGGGTTTTGGGGCTTAGCTGGAATGCAGGAAACAGGGTTTCAACAAGTATCTTGAGACGCGCTTACCTTTACGGCCAATGCTCCTCAGCTAATCACCAGTGATGCTTCGGGTGGACAACTAACTTCCAAACCATAGGATTGAAAAAGGCAGTAAAATGGCAAAGTGCATGGCATGTTCTTGCTCATCTTGATCTTCGTACGTCGAAGGGCCTCAGCCCGCATCCTAAACCCGAAATCCGAACTGTTCAACACGAAATAGTATGGTATGGTATGTATGGTATATGGTATGTATGGTATATGGTATATGGTATATGGTATATGGTATATGGTATAGTATAGTATATAATATAGTATAGTATAGTATATGGGTATAGTTACTATACTAGCTCAAGACTCACGTTTATTGGGACTCCCACATCTTCATGGAGCACGGCTTAGGGGCCAGGGTTGACTGCTTAGTGTGTAGAGTTCTCTTTAGGGTTTAGGGTTTGGGGTTTAGGGTTCACTATACAAACATAACACACAGTACAGCAGATTACCGCCCCTTCAAGCAAAGTCTGCTCAGATCAGATTCGTCCACTAGTTGAGACTCCCGTGTTATCATCCGTAGGTCTTGCGAAACATCGGATCTAATGTACTTACTTTGGAAACCGTTGGATACCTCGAATATCGGGATGGCTACGACACCAATCAATATCCGGACGCATTACAATACATCCGGAGCACTACGCAATGGCATGGGCCGCAAAGATCGCAGAGTGCCAAACCTGAATAAACATAGCCAGCCGAACTCCAAATTGTAAAGCCTATATACCCTAAGTCCCGGACTGTTCATAAACAAGCCGAAATCCTTATCCAGAGAACCGTTAACTGTCAACTCCAACATTTCACAACATAACGCTCGACATTAAAGTATAAAATCGTCACCCTGCAGCCGCAAATCCACAAGACATACCTAGCACCAAAAGATGCAACTCTTTCAGGAAATGTGTAATGTGGAGAAGCTATACCGAGGGATCCTAAGTAGCTATTCAAGTCTCCTGGCCGCCGAAACCTTTCAAGGTTGATTTGAGCTTTTTGTTGTAAAAAGGCTAACGGCTTGGTCTAATTTTGCTTTGGGGGAAGGTAGGTCTTACCCTAGGCCCAAAAACACCCTGCATTCAAGCACCGCTGCTTCCATTTTTGTGGCGTTTGCCTGCAAACTGCCCATTAGCACCTACCTTTCCCTAGAAGCCCGCCTACCTATTGAGTGAGTTACTGGTTCCCTCTATTATGACCTGGGCTTCTAGGGTATTGTCGATACTCGAGCTCCGTCGCTGGATCAAGAAAATGATGGAGGCTGGTGCCTAGGATTTGAGAAGGGCGTGATTCTGAAGGGCTACCATACTGTACTTTTAAGGTGTAGGGTAAGGGGCTTGAACCAAGGATATGAGGATAAGGGGCTCGTGTCTGAATAGGGACCAAGAACCTCTAACACCCAAACCCTAAACCCGTCGGACCAATCAGTAAAGGCATCCCTCCGTAGTCCCTACTTTAATAAGGCTTAGGGCCATAAGCTTAGGGTGTAGGGGTGCTATATACTTACAAGCTAGAACACATATGCCCCAAACCCTTTGGCCCACCTATAAAACCTTGCGCACACCCCATGTAAAATCCCCATGTAAAACCTTATGCAAAATACTCTCACACAAGCCAAAAGAGCCAATAAAACCCTTGTAGCCAAACCATCCGGGATCCCAAGCAGGGCGTAGAAGGTTTCTGGGGCTTACAGGGTGTATACAGGGCTTATATAGCGGTATCTAAGGATTACACAAGGCTTATAGGGCTTACGGCGTTTATGGTGTTTAAGGTAGAGTTCTAGTGTTTATAGTAAGCAAGCTTGAGGGACAAGAAGCCCCGCTTCGTAGATTTGGGTCTGGCAACACGGAGCTGTGCGTTCGGCGGCGGGCATCTTGGACGAATCTATGACAAATGTGATGACAGTGACCGCGCAAATCCCCACAAACCTAGATTAAAAACACAACTGGACCCGTTAACAAAACCACAAAACAGTGGGTGATGATGTAACCCTCAAAACAGTAGGTTTTGGATCCTCAGGTAAACCTCTGAGGCCTGAATTGCAGAGTAGAGCGAGTCCAAGAGCACGCCGTGTGTGGCTAGGCAGAGGGGCTGTTCTGCCCTGTCAGGTCCCTCGATGGTCTGGTTGCGTTTTAGGGCCTAGAGTGTTCCCCAGCACCCAAAACCTAGCTTTTTGAGGACCTATATTACAAGGAAATCATGATAGAGCCCGAACAAAGAAGGCTTTATTTAGGATTGATTAGGGTTGGGTTTTAGTTCAAGGGTTCGGATTCAAAGCTCAGAGGTTTTCGGCTGCAGGGTTCGGCATCCCTCATCGTACTGTCGTCACCTTGTGTCGTCATCGATATGACGATATGTGCCAAAGAGACCCAAGTTTCAGAGCAACCTCCTCAGACTTAGAGGATTTCCAGGTGACACGAAGAAACTTGTGCGAGGTCAGCATGGGCCCCGATAAGGACATGCCGACGGTGATGTGGGGGATAACTCCATAGGTCAATGTTTACAGTGTACCTGTGGTTCCAAAATCGTACTGGTACCCTAATTCCTATACCCCAAAACCCTGAACCATAAACCTTGCACATATTCGCAGGGTTTGAGACTACTGGTAAGGCTCACTCTAAGGCTCAAAACGGCACTAAATCCTAAACCTTAAACCTTAAACCCTAAGGATCAAAATAGCCCCAATAACCTCATAGAGTCGGTTCAGCGGGGGCCCAAACACCTTGGAGTCGTGGAGCCCTTAGGAACCCTTGAAGGAATTCGTAAAGGAACCCCTTTATGGAGGAACCTGTCAGGCCCTAAACTCTTATTGTCTCAGGGTTTAGGTTTCAGGGTTTTACGGGTAACCCTAAACCTTTTTGGGGCAAGGGGGTTTAGGGTTCAGGCTGGGGAGGATTTGGGTTCTGAGTAAACGAGTCAGGCACATCACACGCCAACCTCTTTAAACGCCAGATCACGCATCATGCTCCGACGTTTTTGTGCGAGTGCTCAGTAGGTCTGAGATCAGTAACCTAGGAATAAATGGCTCCCTTCTTGGTAATGGGTGGTTTTATACTGAACCTAAGGTAAGAAAAAGGAACGAAAAAGGAACAAGGGTCCACTGGGAGACCTAGATGTTGGTGGCCTAAGTTCTGATTGGCAGCGTGTGTAGCCCGTTTCCTCAGCTAGCGTGTAACCTAGCCACATTTACCCTAAAACCCAAGGGAACTGAACTTGAAGCCATGTAGGATATACTAGAGGCACATATTAGCACTCCAACCCTAAACCCCCTTAAACCCTAAACCCTTGGGTCCTTCGGACTATGTACTTGGGTCTATAATATAGGGGATCCCCAGGTTCCGATTGGCTGATAGTGTTGTGGGAAGGAGAATAACCAGGAAGGATACTCAGTTCTGATCCTAGGATGATTCTTTTATATAGGTTGAGGATTCGCGATTCTGATTGAACACTGAAACGATGGAGGGCTGGGGGTTTAAGGCTCTATGGACTCGTGTGCCCAGGCCTTCCGGCTGACCAACCCTTACCTGTGAATGGCGGTTTTGGGGTTTAGGGTTTAGGGAGATGTCTTGCACCGGGGACCTCATTATACCCTATAATATAACCTTAAGTTCAAAATCAATGCACCCGAAATCCTACCCCCTAGGCCCTTGACACTAAACCCTAACCCCTAAATCCTAAACTTGAACCCTAAAATCCTAAAACCTAAATCCTAAACTCTAAATCCTGAACCCTGAATCTACACCCTGAGCCCTTTACTCGCCCCGAGCCCTGACACAAAAATCGCGCGTGACCAGCTTTGGCCTGAGAGATCGGCACTCCCGCAGGGCCCAATCATGGTTTCGAGTTCCTTTTCCTAGTTCACGGGTTTTCGGGTTCAAAAAACAAGGTCTTACACTGCTCGCCATAAACCTGTAATATATATATATATATATGCTTTTTCTAGTTCCTAGTTCACAGACCTTTTTTACAGGTCTTGCACGTACACTTTTCAAGCGTTCTGTACAGTGCTGCCTATATTGCTCAAAATGGCCCAGAGTAGGCATAGTCTGTTGCAAAACTTTAGACCACTAGGCGTACAGTAGGGCATGTCAGCAGCTTATGTTGTGAGTGGGAGGCTTGTGCTCGAACCTTTCTCCTGGTCGTTACAAGCTTCTTTTCACTAAAGGGCTGTAACAGTTTGCGGTTTAGGCTTGAGGTTCACCAGGTCTTTTGCTCTTGCAGTTGTCATTGGATGCGGAAAACCCTAAACCCCAAACTCCAGTCGATCGGCATTGGATTCAAGGGTCTAGGCTGATCTGCAAAAAGGAGCCCCAATCAAGAGCGCTCAAAGAGCCACACAGCTCTTTCACACCTCCGCCTTTCTGAAGAGCCTGGCCAGGAAGGCCCCGAGAACCCACACTGTGGTGTAGGATTTTGGGGAATTTGGGTTTGGGTTTAGGGTTTAGGGTTCAGGGTTTAGGTTTTGGGTCCTCGGTTTAGGGTTTAGGGTTTTGGGTTTGGGCTTAGTGTTTAGGGTTTAGGGTTCAGGGTGTGTAATCAGATTTGGGACTTAGGGTTCAACCTTTTGGGTCAACCCCGAAATCATTTTGGGCAGCATGTACTGCTTTTGGATTTTGGTGCACTTTTGAGCGCCAGTGTCGCGTGTTTGGCGTTTCGGGTTTTAGGCTGTAGGACTTTGTGGTTACGTAGTTATATAAAGGGTATATTTAAGGCTCACGTTGAGGCTAAGTTTGCGAGCTAACGACGAACATGAAAAATAAAACACGTTCCAAGAGCCAACCACAAAAGAGCCAAGCTTCTGTCGTATTTCACAATGTCTAGTCTTCCGCTTTCGTGACGGTGCTTTAAGGTTTGGGGTTTAGGGTTTAGGCCTTAGAAAGTTTTGGGTCATCTGAAGTCGTCAAATTGGAACAAGTCTCATGCCCCTGCGTGTAAGTTATCAACTGCCGGCCGAGCCCGAAACTGACCACCCGACAGCATGAACCCTAGCTCTACTTGGAGGATCATGGGACTTAGTAAGTAAGGTTATAAGCGCCTTAATTCGGGTTATAAGTAGTTATAAGTATAGTTACCCGAATTATAACCCTACTCATTTAGTCCCATGATCCTTTAAGTAGAGCCTCCTTCAAAGACCTAAAGCCCAGAGTCCCGAATCTTGGCATCCCGGTGTCGGGCTTCTCGGGCTCGAAGGGGTGAACAGAGGACCCCTTGCATAAAAAGTCCAGCCGAGAGGCAGGTACCTCAACCGCCTCTGCGCTGTGGGCAATCTTGATGCATGGGATACCTTGCTTAAAGGATCATAGGACTTAGTAACTAGGGATATAATTCGGGTAACTATACTTATAGCTACTTATAACCCCTATTAAGGTACTTATACCCTTACTTACTAAGTCCCATGATCCTCCAAGTGTGCTTCAAGGAAAATTAGAAAAGTGCGAATCCCTTCTATGCCTGTCATCCCAAAGCCATGAACCTTGAACCCTAAACCCGCCAACCTCAACCCTATCTTACTACCCCAATAAAAGCCACAGAATTGAAAGGTTAAACTTTCCGATTCCTACTAAACTACAAGAACCCAAAAAGCTTAAAGGTTGGGTATTGGGGACCTAAGCTATACACCAAGACAGCACCGGCCATTCCACTGGGCTCCAAACGCTCTCAGAGCTGCGTCTCCATCCCATCCTTTGCTGCCGAGGGCTTATGGGGTTCGGTATTTTAGGGTCTGGCGTGGGGTAAGACTGTTCTGTAACAAGGGGGAGGTGCAATTCCCGGGAAGATATCTGTTCTACGGATGCTAGCCTTTTGCTAGTCTTCAGGCTCTCGATTGGCTGCAATTTGAAACTTCGGACGCGTTGAGGGTCTTGCTTGCTAAACCAAGACCGCCTGAAAATCGTAAGCCCTATCCTAAACCCGTGATGCCCAAACCATCCCTCTACCTCCCGAAGATCGTAAGCCAGCCGCCTTAGCCTAAATCCATGATGCCCTAATCCCTCAACCTAGCCACACACAGTAGTCATCCTATCACTTTGACATGCTACGAGAACCCCGGCCTTGATAAACCTTCGTACTTCGAACTCCGTTTTGAAGCCTGGGGACTAATAATGAGCACAGGGCTTTGGCTAATTAATCCGACCCCTATATTAATCCCTAAATCCCTGATCCACTGAGCAATCTGAGGTTTAAAGTTCAAAGGGCTCGGAAAGCACCATTCAATCACCTCTAAGCAGGCTAAGGAGGCAACTCCCAAACCCTGAACTCTGAAGTCTCAAGGGCTTGCATAGGGTTTACCTTAGCCCTCCAAAACCTACTTTTTTGTAGGGTCCCCATAAAACTCATATTAGGGTTCATAATAAGAACCTACGAAAAAGTAGGTTTTGGTAGGTCAAGGTAGGGCTTATTCTCAACCCCTGAAACCCTAAACACTACAGCCAAGGCTCAATGAGCTCGGACAGTGCCACTTGCGCAGGATCGGCAGGAGTTGCCGGGTGCGCTAGGCTGGTGTTTTGAGTCCTGGGCATCGTCTGGAAAGGGTTTAGGGTTTAGGGTTTCGAGTTTTGGGATTACTTGAAGGTGCAGGCATTGTAAGTTCTGCAGTGAGGTGGTCAACCATAAACTCATGTTTTTCGTGTTTCACGGTCGATTCTTGAAGTTTTGGGGTTTCTGATGTCTCTGAATAGCAAATTCGCGGCCCAGACGCGAGACATGCTGTACAATGGCTTTTTTTGGTCGCAGGGCTGTTGGAGGTCACCTGAACCACCGAAACCTCACCCCTTAACCCTTGTTGACATTAGGGCCGAGTCCCACCGCGGATCTGGGCTGCGGACTCTGCGCCCACCATGACGGACAGCACATCGGGCCTGGGCAGCGGGGAGGGGAGGGGAGTCAGGGGTTGAGGCCCACCATGCATCAACTGCCCTGTGTTAAGCCATGTAATATAGAGGCATCAGCATTTAGATTGCTTTTCCTTGGTGTACCTTATACTATAGCTATGACAACAAGCGAAAATACCAAATATTTCGACTCCTATAACATGACCAACCTTAAGAACCACACTACCAGGGACCCGGGGAGAGTCATGGGAGGGCAGGATTTGAGAAAAGGCTTACACTTAGCTAGACTGGATTCCCCAGCGTCTTCCTTCAGGATAAGGGAGTGTTAACGAGACCCCCTAAGCACAAAAGGGCAACAAGGTACTGCTGGGGAACCTAGTAGAAGGTTTGAGGAAGGTCTCCAATGTTCGGGTGGGGTGCTTTGTATGGTCCAGGACTTTAGGGTTTAGGGGTTTAGGGGTTGGGAATTTTGGGCTGTCAAGGTTTGGCTTGGCTTCTCGGCTCAAAATGATCCGTCGCTGTCGCGAGCAAAAGTGTAGTTCCCGATACTTATAAATCATGAAAATACATATTCGTGAGCCTCAGAACCGCGAGCTTGAGCCGTCTATAATATTCCACTAGACCCTCCTGGACATCCTAGCTGCCCTCCGCTAGGCTGTAAGTATCCACTACACAGGACAGCAAAAGCTCTATGCAAGTGTACCTTGAGGGCTCCTTGCTGGCCCCTTATGAATGAAACCATAATAACTTAGTTGCTGAGTTCACAAGCCCCAAAAAGTGTACACTTGCAGTTTTGTAGTGATAGTGGGTCATATTATCCCAAATAGTGTAAAGTGTATCCACTCAGCTACTAAGGTAAAGAACCCGCAAGAAGCTCTGTGAATTCCGTTTGAAGCACTGCCGGAGCCCGACACGAAAGTCTCCAAAGCCCCGTGAAACCCTGGTCAAGGGTTTGAGGTTTGGGGTCAACGGCAAAACCCTTGTCAGGACGCATAAGCCCTTTTAAAGCTCCGATTGACCCTTCTAAAGCCCTGTAAAGACCCTGTAAAACCTTTGCCAGAACCCTTGCAAAGCCCTCACAGAATCCCAAACATCCCTGTAAAGCCGTTATGGAGCCTCCAGAAAACCCGAACTACGAAACCCTGGGGATGCTCTCACAGAGCCCTAGATAATCCTTATGGTACCCTAGACAATCCTTCTAGCTCCATCAACACACTTGCAAGCTGAGATCTGAACAATCCTGGCAGCTTGTCACCTCGACGGTCCGGGGTTTCGGTTTAGGGCTAGGGTTTAGGGTTTAGGGTTGGGGTTTGGGGTTCAAGAATTGGGGGCATTAGGGTTTGGGGTTTGGCAGGGGTTCGGAATTTGGGTTCAAGGGTTCAAGAGCTGTTGCGTTCAGGGTTTGGTTTTCGGGGTTTCGAGGTTCGGGTTTGAGGTCACTGTGTGCTTGATACGAAGCAGTGCTGTTCTCGCGGCGCTCAATTCCATCGCGGTAGTTTGAGGTAACAGTTATATAAGATAACAAACATATACATATGTGTATATATATATACAGAGATGTGTATACTATGTATATAAACATATGTATATATATCTATATGTACATATGTATGCACGTGTATGAACTGAGCAAGGGAGAGAGAGAGAGAGAGAGAGGAAGAGAGAGAAAGAAAGGAGGAAAGATATAGATAGAGCGTCTGGGTGGGTTGGCTTTTCTGAGGCTTTGTCGTGAAGGTCTATCGAGTTTAGGGTTCAGGGTATCGGAAGCCAAAGCCCAACCATCGGCCACTACACTCCGTTGAGGCTTTCTAATTGGGGGTAGGGGGTTTTAGGGTTTAGGGCTTAATACTTTAGGTAGGGGGTTTTGGGGTTGAAGGTATGAGGATTCTTCACGGACGAGGGTTTTGGGGTTGGGCTGGCTCTCGTCGTCGCTGTCACGATCATCGTCTCCTGCATTCTTGCTCGTGAGCTCTTCCAGCCGATCCCTGATGTGCCCGATCTGGTCTCTGGCGAGGGTGGTCACTCTCAGTTAGTTGGTATCCCACTCGTTGCAAGGCCCGTTGAAGCTGCTCGGTCTGTTGATCTGGTGCTAGATTGAGCATGAGGCCAACCATGCACCTGAGGGCGGACGTCACGCTCGAGAGCGAGAATGTCGCCTTCATGTAGTACAAGAAGCACAACATGCTCCGCGACCCGTCGTCGTAGCCGATGTACACCTCCACGGTGTACAAAGCGGCTTTGGCAGAGAAGCCAAGACCCCCACTACCACCACCCGTCATCGGAATTCTGCCTTGAACGCTGGTCGTGCAGATCGCAGCAGTCGCGGCAGCTGACAGGGTATGCATGGCCTTGACGCATGCGCGTTCATTGAAGGTCGCGACCGATCTCGGCTTCGCCTTTGCAGCCCTGGCCGGGGGACTGATGACCTGATGATGGGGATCTCCGGAAGTGATGCCATCCCTCAGCAAACCTTGAGCTTACCTTTGGTTAGTAGGGAATGGAGGAATGGGGTACAATTATAACTACTATTACTACCATTCTTTCATTCCCTACTAACCAAAGGTAGGTGAGGTCAGAGACGACTCCAGAGTCCGCAAAGGGAAACAGTTGTGCACAAATGCATATTCACCTTTCGGGTTTGGGGTTCAGGCTTTAGGGTTTAGGGCCTGTTGAGGGTTCAGACTTTCGGGTTTAGGGCCTGTTGAGGGTTCAGGCTTTAGGGTTTAGGGCCTGTTGAGGGTTCAGGCTTTCGGGTTTAGGGCCTGTTGAGGGTTCAGGCTTTCGGGTTTAGGGCCTGTTGAGGGTTCAGGCTTTCGGGTTTAGGGCCTGTTGAGGGTTCAGGCTTTAGGGTTTAGGGCCTGTTGAGGGTTCAGGCTTTCGGGTTTAGGGCCTGTTGAGGGTT
>BGNK01005509.1:26016-38516 GCA_003297005.1 Symbiodinium sp. clade A Y106
CCAAGCCCCACCCAGCCCAGCTCCAGTTTTAGCCCCAGCCCCAGCCCCAGCCCCAGCCCCAGTTTCGGTCAAAACGTTTCGGTCAAAAGGTTTCGGTTAAAACTTATTGGCACCCAAACCCTTAACAATTTCTATAAACCCTAAACCCTAGACCCTAAACCAAGGACTGCTCCAAGGTCCGAGGCGTTAAGAAAGGAAGCCCTAATCTGGAGGACTAATATAGGGGCCTCAATAGTTAGAATAGGGTTTTGGGGGCCATTATACTGCAAATAATAAGGAACCCCCAAAATAGTATAGGTAATTATTAAGGCCCTCTATCAGCCATGTGCATTTGAGGCCCCTGACTTGGTTGGCTGGGCGGCTCCTGCGCAGCCGCCTGGTGGCTGTGTTTTTCTGGGTGTTTAGGGGTTTAGGGTTTAGGGGTTTAGGGGTTAGGGTCTATAGGGGTTTAGGGTTTAGGAGTTTAGGGTATTGTGGGTGTTTCTGTACGTGCCGTTTGGGTTGGGGTGGAAGGCGGGGTGGTTGTGTATGAGTCTGTTAAAGTCTATGACTAAGACTTCTTGGTGTTTAGTTGTCGCCTTTTTCGTGGGATGATTGGCGAGCTTATTTTGATGTCATATTTTCTTTGTTTTGGTGGCTTGGGCTCTTGGGCTTAGGGGCTACCCGGAACCTCCATGTTAGCTAAACTGTAGAGGCTGTATGATGCTGAGATAAAATCATAGTATAGGCGGCAAGGTTTGGGTAGGATCTGGGCTGTAGTCTTGAGTGTTGAGGTATGTAAGCTAGAGCCTCCACATATACTATGGAATTAGGCCCCAAAGGACCATTCTGATTGTGGGTTTAGGGACCAAATTGTTAAATGGTAGTATATGTGGAGCCTCTGGGTAATCGGGGTGTCAGAGGGTCGGTGAAAAGCCTTTCCCGGCTCAGAAAGCAAGACCACCAGAGCCCTGAAATCAGTTTTGTCATGAAGCGACGTCACATCTAGGAGCTGGCAGTTTTCGCCATTCGTGACTTCACCGAACCTGACAACATCGCCCATGTACTTCGGCCACTTCTATCGGAGCATTGATTCACACATCCTCAGGAAATCGCTGCATGGGCTGTCGAGCCCCACGATGCACACGATTGCAGAAGAACAGGCAGATCCGTAGCAAAACTTGACCCAGGAAGTTGCACCATTGAAAGACATGACAGCCCAAGCGGTGGCACCCAAACCGTTGTTTGTTGGGGCTGGGGACTCTATGCGTTTAGGCACGAGGGTTGAAGCTTCGGCGTTTGGGTTTTCCTGATGATGGATTGACTTTAAGGCTTGGGGTCTTCGAGACGCTCTTTAGCTGGAAGGTTCCTGTGGTGACGACACCTTCCAGTGTGCTTGTCTGAAATACACTCCGGTACAGAGCTCTTTGCTGGGTACATGAGGCTGATGCAGCAGTGCCACCGGTGATGACGGCAGCAGTGGCGATTGTTAAGAAAAGATATGCTCGAAGTAGCCTGATCATTCGGCTTATCGTACCTGCAATGGCGTTGTGACGAGCTGATTGTGAGCGATTGACTTGGCACTGATCTCTTATGTGAAATCTAGTGAATCGGTACCGAATCGGTACCAGCCACTTCAACATCCTGCACGCTAACTACCAGGACCCCCAGGTACCCTTCAATGGAGCTAGTACGATCCTCAATCTCAATCGAGGGTAAATATAATGTAGGCTATAATGGAGGGTGTTTCGGCGAGTCTAGGTAGGGGTTCTGGGTTTTGGTCTTATCAGTTTGTGGGATGGTGGTTTTTACAGTTTATACCCACACAACACCATTATGCGACGCGCATAGTATCTTTACAATAATATCCGAGCATACCCTACTTCTACTGTAATTAACTGTTAACTGTCAATCCGAGCCTGCGAGAAATGCATGCCGGCAGAGGCATGGTATGGGAAAACAACCTGCAAAAGTTTCAGGTTTAGGGTTGGGGGTTTTTTGGGTTTTTGACCCTAAACACTAAACCCACAAGCGTCAGTTAGGGTTTAGCGAGCTTTGTGGACCGGGGTGGGGGAGGAGACACTTTGGTGCCTTCAAAGCCTTTCCTACACCGAATAGCTCATATCATATTTAATATTATTGCATTTTGAAATTGAATGGTGGTGCGCTGCGGCAGCAATTACGTTCATGATGCCGTGTACGAACATAACGACCACACCAAGTCTTTAGAGAACCCCGATAAACACGAAACTGAACCCTGGAAAGAACCCACAACTTACTAGGACCACTATGGCGTCTGCATCAAGTAACGGAGGCGCCTTAGCCATGAGACCAGGGTTGTTGCTGGTATTCTCAGGTATTTGTACTTGAAGGAGTTACTCAGGAACAATACCCTCTCACAAATGTTCCGGAAGGAGCCCTATATTACTGTAGACACTCAACCAACTCCCTAAAAATACAAACCCGTATAAGCCTCTTACAAGAACTCGTGCTTTTTACACATTTTCCAACACCCTTGACACCCCTCATATATCTGACCCCTGTTGAAAATCTAGCCCAGACGAAGTTGTGGGCATTCTTCGACTTGGAAGTGGGTGTACTTCAAGGATCATGGGACTTAGTAACTAGGGTTATAATTAGGGTAACTATACTTATAACTACTTATAACCCCAATTAAGGCACTTATAACCTTACTTACTAAATCCCATGATCCTCCAAGTAGCCCTTGGGGAATTCGGGGAGCAAGTCGGTGGGCCCGGCCCGAACCTCCAAAGACCCTAAAAACAAACCCTAAAGCCAACAAATACCATGCAGTTTAAAAAAGCACAGGTTTAGGGATCAGGGTTTAGGGTTAGAATGCCTTTAGAAAGCTCAGGTGCAGGGCTTACGGTTTCACGGTGTCGAGCTCAGGGAGTGCAGATGGTCAGGCAGGCGGCCAGCAAGAGCTTCCCCATGGAATCAGCGAATGCAGCCCGACATTTAGTCGGGCGCTCGCGGCAACGCTCATGGTGACTTGGATCGCGCGCCGAGATGACCTGCCCACAGGGCATTCTTGGATGATGCTCTTGGGGCCGCACCCCAAAAGAGCCAAAAAGGCCGCAGAACCGGCAGCCATGCGATTGCTTCTTCTCAGCCATGCACGCTGGTGCCGAAGGAAGCGAGTGCAGAAGTCCATGCAGGTACAAAAAGCCCAGGGCCTTAAACCGGCTGTAGACGAGAAGACGAGCCACCTGACCTCCGGAAACCCTCCGTCATCTAAACCCTAAACCCTGAACCGTAACAGTTCCAACCCCGGGCCCCAAAGCAATGTCCATATTTCTGGCTAACCCTGAACACTAAAGACCAAACACCTAGAATTTCCCTTGTCGTAACCCTTACAGACCTCTGTAATGGATGCCTTGCAAGGAACCACTAAACCCTGAAACGGCTGAGCCCTGGGCGACTTTTTCGCTCTCCTCGCGAAAGGGAATGTGGTTGTCACACGGCGAGTCCTCGGTGCGATGCCTATGTTGAGTTTTACTTGGTTGGCCCGTTGAAGGTTTTTGAAAATATTCGTCAATGTGATTGTATTTGGCCCAACAAAGGAATGTTCCAAAGGCCGACCTGGTTTAGGGTTTCTTCAATCTAGGAACAGCTCTTTTTTTAAACGCTGCTTTATGTGTTACTAAGAAGGTCCTACGATAATGGTTTAGAGAGCGATTCTAAAGCACTGGATTTGGCATGGGGCTTTAACGCATGTCAGGTTGCAGTTCCTGTTATAGACTCAGACTCTATCTGCTATCTCAATGAACCTAACCCCCAGTCCCTCTGCACCCGAAAACTCTAAAGCCCATACCTTGTTAACGGAACAAAAGCAACACACACCCCAGACAGTGCACAAGACAGAACAAAACAACGACAATGCTGTGGCTCTCAAGCTCTCTTCCTTCCCACAAAAACACAACAACACAAAAACACAACAAAACACAAACACAAACAAACAACATAGAAAACAGGCAACACAACGATGAAACCGTAGCTGCGCATGCTCACGCCCCCTACAAAACCATAAAACCCCAAAACCCCGAAGCCTAAATCCCTGCGCCGCAGCTCAGTTCCCCACCGGACTGCCGTAGCAATAGCAGATCCTTCGCAAGACGGAGCTTAAAGTGTGAACTATACATGGTTTTAAGAGGGTGAAAGTTAAAAAAGGCTTTACAGGCATTCTCTTAAAGAAAGATGCGGAGGGGTCTGTGTTGGTGTTTTGGTGAGTGTGTAAAAGGTTAAACAGGAGTATCATTAGTGATTGGTGCCTTCTCTCAACTACCATAACCTACTTTGTTAATATACACCCTAATACAGGACGTGTAGGGGCGGCCCTACAAAAAAGGAGGTTTTGGTGGTTCATGCTTCATAACACTGTGCCAAAATTGCTCAACTCATGAAAGTGAGACACACTAGCGAGACGAGCATCATGATAACGGTGCCGATGGTGAAGATGGTGAGGATGATGATGATGATGACATTCGACGTAACACGGCCCTTGGGCCACGGCGTGCAGAGAGAGAGAGAGAGCGAGATGATGTTGATGATGATGATGATGGTGGTGAAGCTGGAGATGATGATGATGATGACGACGAATGCCTATCATCAACATGCCGGTGAGTATCGTCATCATCATCATCAACTCGCCACTTTGAACCAAGGGGCCATGGCTATGACAATCCCAAGCATCATATGTATCATCATCTTCTTCATACGAACCACCACCGTCAGGGCATTTAACAGCCGTTTCATCATATCAATCACGCTTGCTGCCAGAGTTGCACACTGCGGTTCACATCATGACTTTACTTCTACTAGCCGCTAGCCCGTTCGTCTACTACGTCGGTCTTGAAAGCTTGAACGGCGAATTTTGCAGACAGTCATAGAAACCCTCAGCCCTCAATCCTCCTCGACCAGCAACCCTCAACCCTAACCCCTACCCCTAAACCCTCAACCCGATGCCCTGAACCCTAAACCCAATCCATGGTGGGCTGCCTCTGCTTTTCATTGGCCATGCGCGGTGATGGAAGGATACCAGCTGCCTCAAATCAAGGGGTTACAACCCCAAAGTAACATGGGGGGGGGGTCTTAAACCTTATACATAACGACAGGGTTTTGGGGTATGTTAATATTATTGTGTTTGTAGATAGAGATAGATAGGTCGATGGATTGATAGATCAATAGAAAGGAGAATGCACTGATAGAACTTAGAACATAGGTAAACAGGAACGTATGCAGATAGATAGTTAAGTCGGATGGGTAGATAGATAGTGTTATTGTTTTATACAGGCGGTCTCTTACCCAATATTCAGAACCCCACAATACACACGTGGGAGCCTGAGTAATAGTGGGTATTTGGGATAGGGGTTTCGCGAGAGCCCAGGGTTTTGGAGTTAATGGCTTGGGCCGGGGGCTCCCCTAAATTTTCGAGCAGATAAAAATACCATATCCATACGCTTCCCCAGAGAGCCCAATACCCCCATAACTCCCTTAACTAAGGAATATGGCTTAAATCATAATATGAAGCCCCTTATAAATCATAATATGAAGCCCCCTTATAAATTTAAGGTATATTGCTTAATTAAAGGGTATTGGGCTCTCTGGGTCTCGGCAAAGGAAAAGAACCCTGAGCCGAACAAACCTCAGTGGCGACTTGAACTCCCAAAGGCTTGGGGCTGTTCTGAAGCAACAGGGCTCATGAGTGAGGTCATCGGATGGTTTTGGGGTATGGTCTACCATGCTACCTACTAAGAAACCCTGAGGAATCGTAACGGAAACTTAGCTCGGCTCCCATTGAAAACCTACAGCCTCGAACTAGCACAGAAGCCACATGTAGTCTGGGCTGTTAAGTAACCAGGGAGAAAAAGTATAAACTTGTATTTCATAAAGGTTCCTTTAAGACAAAGAGTAAAGAAAAAGTATTAAAGTATGGTACTCCCAAGCTCAATAGTCGAGCCTTCTGGCCCAAAAGCCAGGCCCTACAGAAAGCCTGAGTCCTTCCAGCTCGGTGTGCGTGCTAAAGCTTTAAATCTCAAAGCCCGAAAGCCTTAATCCCTAAAACACCAAAACCCTAATTCCTGAAAAATCTAAAACGTCAACACCCTAAAGCATCCAAACCTAAAGACCTAATCTCCGAGCCCAAAACCCTAAACTCAAAGTGCAAAAAAAAACAAACATTAAACCCAAACAACTCAACATGCAAAAAAAGCTAGAGCCCCTGAAGCTCTGAACCCTAAACCCTACCATCGAAACCCCTGAACCCCCAACCGCTAAACCCCTAAACCTTATCTAAGGTCGACCATCGGGCCACATGGGCTCAATGCAGGGGCCAGATTAGGCTGCCGGGGTACATTACTTGGAGGATCATGGGACTTAGCAAGGTTATAAGTACCTCAATTGGGGCTATAACTAGTTATAAGCATAGTTACCCTAATTATAACCCTAGTTACTCAGTCCCATGATCCTTTAAGTAGGGTTTAGGGCTTCTCGGGTTGAGGCTTTCATTGGGTGTGCCACAGAACCCCAGCTACCTGCTATAGCAGGCCACTGTTCCTTGGATGCTCGAGCATCCACACCCGAGAAACCTATAGAGGGCGTCCAAGGCTTTGTTTACCTGTAGGGCTTCGGAGTTTTATGGGTTGGGGTTTAAGATGAAACAACCTCAGTAGTCCGCAGGCACATGTCCCAAATCTAGATGCAAGTCCTCTGGCTTAGGCTGCATGACCCAGGAGGGTTTCTGGCTGTTTCAATTATTTCGCACCCAATGTGAAAAAGAACTCTGAGCCGGAAAACCTATACTCAACGGTTGAAACCATAGGGCCCTAGTATGGGCCCTTAACCTTGGGATCCTTATATACCTACTATATACCCGAAAAAAAACTCTTAAGGGTCCCTAGAACCCCCTGAAAAAGGCCTAAGGGTTCATATTAGGGCCCCATACTTCCAACCTTGGATATACCCAAAACCCTTAGGGTTTAGGGGTTTAGGGTTGAGGGCACACGAAAATCCTACACAAGAAACCGTAAAGCCTAAACCCTATCAAATCCCAAAGCGCGAAACCCCTAAACCCCAAACCCTAACCCGCAGACCTTAAACCTTACAAACCCTAACCCTAAGATCCTGAACCTTAAGCCGTAAACCCGATAGACCCTAAACCCTAAACCCTGAAAGGAAACCCTGTTTATCGAACCCTCAAAAGGAACTTTACAAGTTGCTATCGTCCATTGATCCTTTGAGTAGAAAACCCTTAATTAAAGGAAACCCTATTATAGCCCCCTCCAAAGGGACCCTAAAAGTTACTGGGTCCCATGATCCTTTACAGTAGAAGCCAGAAAGTTGGAACATCATTATTATATCCTCATGCCCTTAAGGTAAAGTATAAGGGATCCTAGCACTAATCCTCCTAAAGCCATGTTCCAACTTTCTGGGGTTCACTGTAACCCCTAACCCCTTATAGTACCCATATATTTCCCTTACAGTAGATCCTAGCACTAATCCTCCTAAAGCCATGTTCCAACTTTCTGGGGTTCACTGTAAGTAGAGCGAGCGGTCTCTGGGTCAAGGGCATTCCCTCGGAGCTGCCCAGGCCGGCAATTCAACCTAAAAGGGGTTTAGGGTTTTGGGTTTTGGGTTTAGGGTTTAGGGTTTTGGGTTTAGGGTTTGGGGTTTAGGGTTTGGGGCTTTGGGTTTAGGGTTTTGGGTTTAGGGTTACTCTTATTGAGACTCGGGAGAGTATATGGGAGTTTCCGAGAATAGGGGGCCCTAGTATAGTACCCCAAATAGTAGGATCCGTAATATAAGGACCCCAAAATAAGGTACCCCAACTTTTCGGAAACTCCCATATGATTATCAGGTACTGCACTTAGACCCTCACTTAAGATAATCGACATGTCCAAACCCCTATCTAGGGCTCCTGCCGATGAAACTGTTGGTCTCGAACCGCAACCGGAACGATACACACGTTCATTGATCAATTTGGGGGTATTCCTCTAACATAGCCTGAATACTACTGAATACCCACTATGAAGGACCGTAAGTGGGGTGATCCTGCTAAACCTTATATAACTGTACGGTGTAGGCCCGAACCAAACCCTGAAAACCGAGCCAGAATTTCTGGGCTCTTCTGGCCAAGGTTCAAATTCGGAGACTCCAAAACCCTTGCCCTAAGGGTCCAAAGGACCCAATAATAAGGTACTTAGGTTCAGGATACTAGTTTTGTAGGTTAGTATTTGGGAGAGTATATGATTATTAGGTACTTGGAACGACCTCAACTCCAAATACAAGATCCCCCTACAATTTAAGGTTTGTGTCCCGAATTTAAGGTGCTTGTGACATCTATGGGACAGCCAAACCGACGGGCTCTAGAGTCAAACTCACACTACATCTTGGACTGATGCGGTGCGGGTGCCTTTCGTGATGCAGTGTTACACTTGATGTTATGTAGCTCGTGTTTAGCAACATCCAACACCTGATCGTTTAACCTGAATTTCCAACCAAATGTATACCAAACAAACAGGGTCCATGCCGGAGTCCCCAAGCGATGTCAATCTTGCGGATAGTGGCACTCTGACGTGTGGCAATTTTAGTGCAAGTGGGCTCCATTTCTTTCCGAACCTCACACACTTCTCGCAAGACAATGTAGGACGCATCCATTGCGCTTAGAGGACTCACGTTGTCGGAGCTGATCCACGACCTGGTGAACGTGAGCTTCTGTTCCAGCTCGCGCGGCTCAGCAGAGGTCAAACTTAGAGTTTTTGGTGCCAGATTTACAGGGGTGTTAAACTGTAGCTCTGCAACAGGTTATTGACGATCCAGTATGAATCCAAGCATACCCGACTCCTCAACTGAAAAACCATCCTAAACTTTCACAGTGAAGCCGTAAGCCCGAAAGCCCTTAGACTTCGCAACAACCCACCTCTCAGTCCCATGCGTCGCGAGAGCGCCCGAGCGTTGCGTGGAGAGCTTTGATGCCATCGTGTCCACGTACTGTCGCAGGAGTTTAGGAAACTGTAAAAGCGCATCAGCAAAAACAAGTGTTGGGGGATATTTCGCAACAAATCTCCTTGTCGCTCTGTAAGTCCCGTAAGGTAGGGATATCTCGTAGAAGCTTGCTTTTGCTTCCGCTCCGTTTGGGGCGCCGGAGACACAAGATTTTAGCACGCAGATCTTCGAGCTATAAGCCTTCTGGGCAGGTGTTCATAGTAACTATATAGTGCTGTCACAATGGTCCGCTGATAGTCCCTGTAGAAGCATCATAGAGTTTACTAGAGAGCTCGTAACCCTAGTCTACGTCATAACCTGTTAGGGGATAATAACCCCAAAACCATCAATCCCTAAACCCCGAAACCCTGGACCCCCAAACCCAAAACCATAAATCCGGAGGGTGTGCAAAGTTCCAGGAGATAACCCGCCTCTCTCTCGAGGTCAATCCTTGAAGCATTGAGCTCTCTGCGGTGAGCAGACCTCCGGTCGCTCTTCCGGTTCAGCTAAACCCTACCTTATCCCCCCAACAACGTGGGAGTTTCCGAAAATTCGGGGTACCTATTTTGGGGTCCTTATAGGGCTCAGGGTTTTTGACTTTGTGGCGCTGTTCAGCTTTTGGGGTTTAGGGTTTAGGGTTTTGGTCAGGGTTATTTCATGGGTTCGGGAGGAATTAGACTAGATCTGCTCAGGTTTCGAACCCAATCAGTTTAGGATTAAACCTCGGAGTTTTTAGGGTTTGGGGGTTTCAGGGTTAGGGCTTTGCTAGAAGGCTGTCAGCCCCGCAGATATGGCTTTGCGCCGCTTTAAGGGGTTGGGGCGCGTCTAGGGATGGTAGCCATGTCTCAAAAGGCCCACCAAATCATTGGGAGTAAAATAAACGGTAGTTAGGGGGGGGGGGGGTCTGAATCTAAAACCCCAAACTACTAAACCCGAATCCCTAAACCACTCAACCCTTAAAATCCTTAAAACCTACACCCCAGGTAGGTCCTTGCATGGGACTGGCGGGGCTTCTCTGGAGAGCCTCTGAGCTTCAGGGTTGCTTTTCCCGAAGGGTCCATGTACCCATGTAGCATGTACCTCGGCCTTAAAGTACCTATATAGAGAACCTATATAGAGACTACTTTAATGCCAATGTATATACATATGAGTACATAAACCCCTGGGGTTTGAAAGGCGGTATGCACCATGAGCTAAGGTCTAATTTGGGGAACTTGGCACTGACTTTTTCAAATACAATCCCTGAAGTCCAAAACACCCAAAGCCCTAATACCAAACAGAACCTAATCATCCCGAAATACCGAAATCCAAAACGGAAAAAACCCATACTGCTTCTTGGGGGTCCTTTAGGGGTTTTAAGGGTTTAGGGCTTTATGGCTTAGGGCAAGTTTAGGGGTTTTGGGTTTGGTGTTTTGGGGTCTAGTGAACTCCGAAACCCCGGGCTGAAAGCGTTACTGAGGAAGCGGCAGCGCTTTGACGTACGGATCATTCAGAGCCTGCCGGTATACGACGAAGGCGCACGAAATGGTGTAGGCTTGGGGTTCCGAATTTGGGCTATATCGGTCTTGGGGTGTATAAGCTTCATGGGGTAGAGGTTTCAGGGTTTAGGGTGAAGAGGGTAATGGGAGGCTTCGGGGCTTACAGGAGTAGCGAGAATTAGAAATAGGATTTGAGATGATTTTGGTGTGTACCATACTAGGTTTAAGCCCCAAACTCAAAACCCCTAAACCCTAAACCCTTCTAAGCCCTAAACCCCCAGACCCTAAACCCTAAAGGACCCCAAGGAATGCGTAGACTGTTCACTAAATATTCACGTAACTTCAAGGTCTCGGGTTGATCTCTGCTGATCTCTTATGAACCCAACGGATCACTGCAAGGGAAGTGTTGGGGGTTTAGGGTTTGGGGGCTTGGGGTTTGAGGGTTTAGGGTTTATGGGTTTAGGGTTTATGGGTTTGGGGGCTTGGGGGCTTGGGGTTTGGGGGCTTGGGGTTTAGGGTTAAGGGTTTAGGGGTTTCAGGGTTTAGGGTGTTGGGGGTTCAGGGGTTTTCGGTTTAGGGTTCAGGGTTAAAAGGTTAGAGCATAACCTACAGCCCAACCGTACCAATATAAGGGTCGGAAGAAGCGTCAACAGTATTCCTTCGGCCTCCTTATTGCAAGTGTGATTTGTTTCACTTTCATGGCTGCCATTGGCATCGTTGATGCCTGTCGTGTACAGCTCAGGCTCTATAAATTACAATGAAGGCCAACACAACATAGAGAATAGAAATAGTAGTAAGTAGCTCCAAGCACGCAGAACATGAATAAATCCAGATGCGCATCTGGCAAAAGGCAGTGTAGGTTTGCAGCACAGTCGCTCAAACAAATGGCATAGTAGCCGGGCAGAGCACGCATTCAATTGAAAGCGGTACTCACAAGAGACTGTGACTGTGAGTCTATACTGCAATGTACCAAGCACTCCGAAACCGGCCAGGATGCTTTGGTGTTGTTGGTGCCCGTCGTTGTTTCTGCTCCCTGCCCGTTGCCGCTAATTTTTTCTGTCGACGGCGAGAGCAATAAAATACCGCCCCAGTGGGTTTTGGCTGTAAACCCACGGTGCCGAACCACAACAAAAGCTAGCCACGCAGAAAAAGCATTTTTTCTGCACCCGCCCCGGACGCTCACTCACTCGCTCATGCATGGCGGCGGGCAACAGCAACAAATGGCTGGTGAATTCCTTCGGGTCTAAGAAAACACGGCGGGGCGACAACAACAAAGCAAACACCACTTCCCTCCCAAACCCTTCAACCTTAATGCCGAAACCTGAAACCTTAAACATCGTAGTCCTCCCGAAGCCCTAAACTCTAATCCCACTCTTAAAAACAAGACGTCTGCACCCCAGGCCTTCATATATTTGAGGCTCTGGGAAGTTGCAGGACCTCGGTATCCAGCATTGTGTTGCTTTTGGGGGTGGGAGGGTCCCCCGTTTAGGTTTAGGGCGTATATAGTGTTTAGCGCTTAGAGTTTAGACTTTTTGCTAAGTCATGAAGGAACTCAGATGACCTTTCAGTAGTAAGATCCTTGACTAAAATTTTACAAGCACGAAAGCGGGCCCCCCGCCCGACTCTTGGAATCCCCGGGCCCACGCCCCATACAGCCCCCAAGTGCCAGGTAACCCATATAGTCACCCCCAAGATACTGTAACCTGCAATTGCTATTCTAACCCAACTCTTTGGGTCCTTTCGACACGTGAAAACCCTCCTATACACCTCCTTTGCCTTTGTCCTTAGTCCTTCCTACACCTTATTCCCTAAACACTAAACCCTGTACCCTAAACCCTAAACTCCCTAGACTCTACCAGGCCCTAATATTCACCCCCCCTCCCTGCCTTTGTCCATATAATATAGAACCCGCAAGAATCCCTAGCTACCGGCTCCTTTTTTAACCCTCTGCGCTTGGGCTCCTAAGGGTTTCCGGCTTGGGGTTTACGGTTTCAGGCCCGACGTACAACAACTAGAGTCGGGTTTAGGGTTTAGGGTTTA